>UESW01001708.1:205143-379562 GCA_900491605.1 Calamus simplicifolius | reverse complement strand
TCATAAACTTAGTTCTCATTTCCCATGTTTAAAACATTTGAAACACTATACATATCACATCTTGGGTTCATACCAATATATCCATAAAATATCTTAAATGTACTCTACACAACTAGATGAGAAACCCACTCACCTTCTCTACTAGCTCTTTCTTCAAGCTACTCTCTTGCTTGTTCCGACTCCCTGGAATAATTCTCTGGAACTAAGTCACCATATATGTCTAATCATGAATGCATATAACTAGGTTTTCATACCTCTAGGTTCTTAGGTTTACATGACATAACCATAACCATAATATATTGTTTTTCACCCTTTCTTACCCTCAAATATACATGCCATCATTTTATTCATCACTAACCATGAATTATAACGTCATGCTTAAACTTGGGAAGGTTAGAGTTTACCTTAAAAGATGGCCAAGCTACTAAGCTCCTTCCCTTCCCTTCCCCTTCTCTTCTTCTCTTCTTCTTCTTCTTCTCTTCTTTTCTTTTTCCTTTCTTTTCCTTCTTCCCTCGTGGCTGAGCTCTTCTTTTCCTCTCTATTTCTTTTCTTTTCTTTCCTTCATACGGTGGCTTAGGGGCTAAGAATGGATTAGTGGGTTATAAAAGATCCAAAGAAATCTCCACTCTACCCTTCCACTTATCCATTTCCCTATTCTTTCCTCATTCCACCAAATATTCCACTTAAGTAGTTGGCTATAGAGCCGACCACTTTGCCTAAAGTTCTAAATAGTCGGCTATATAGCCGACTATATGCCCTTAATCTTCCAAATAGTTGACTATATAGCAGACTATTTGCCTCAATTCTCAAAATAGTTGGCTATATAGCCAACTATTTCCCTTGGATCACTAAGTAGTTGGCTATATAGCTAACTATTGTGGCCTCAATTCCTTAGGGAGCTCAAGACAAAGAGCTTGGTTTAAGTAGTCAGCTATATAGCCGACTACTTTACCAACTCTCTCCCCATCCACTCTTCTCCCATGTGTTCATGCACGAGATAACCCAAAAAATAAAATTTCCAAAGCATTGGCCTCCAAACCTTCATTCATCATTAATCAAGGGCCAAAACAATCAACACTCATTGAAATCATCAAGAACTTTCAATACAACTCAAATACTATTCTTATTATATGATTTCTCAAGGGATTACAAAGATTAGAAATTTTTGGATGTTACAATCCTTCCCCCCTTTAGGAAATTTCATCCCCAAAATTTTAGTCAGCTTAGTCCTCGAAATAGATGGGGGAACTTCAGTCTCATCTCATCCTCTCTCTCCCATGTAGCTTCTTCGCTCTGTTGGTTTTTCTACTACACTTTAACTAAAAGAATTTTTTTACTGCAGAGTTATTTAATCTCACTACCTAGAATCTGCACTGGCTTTGCTACATAGGATAAATCCTTTTGTAATTCTACTGGCTCTAATTGAAGTACATGAGAGGAATCTGACACATATCTTCTAAGCATGAAATATGAAACACATTATGAATTGGGAGAGATTTGGAGGCTAAGCTAACTTATAAGCAAGTGCCCCTACTCTTTTCATAACCTCATAAGATCCAATAAACTGGGGACTTATCTTTCCTTTCCTCCCAAACCTCATTATTTCTTTCCAATGAGATACTTTCAAAAATACTTTATCTCCCACATCAAGTTTTACCTCTCTATGCTTCTTATCTCCATAGTTTTTCTATCTATCCTAGGCTGCTGTTGGGGGGTAAAATCGACATTGCGTTAATATCCGTGCGAGGCGACTAAGGTCGACCTCCTCCCTTCGCCCTTCCGGGCTTCCATAGCTCGGCCCCCTTCGGGCTTCCATAGCTCAGCCCCCTCCGGGCTTCCGTAGCTCGGCCCCTTCCGGGCTTCCATAGCTCGGCCCCTTCTGGGCTTCCGTAGCTCGGCCCCTTCCGGGATTCCATAGCTCGCCTCCCTCCGGGCTTCCGTAGCTTGGCTCCTTCCAGGCTTCCGTAGCTCGGCTCCTTCTGGGCTTCCGTAGCTCGGCCCCTTTCGGGCTTCCATAGCTCGGCTTCCTCCGGGCTTCCGTAGCTCGGCCCCTTCCGGGCTTCCATAGCTCGGCCCCCTCTGGGCTTCCGTAGCTCGGCCCCCTCCGGGCTTCCGTAGCTCGGCCCCTTCCGGGCTTCCATAGCTTGGCCCTTTCGGGCTCCTATAGCTCGTCTCCCCTCGAGTCATCATGACCCACCTATGTCAAATGATCCACAATCCAATACCCACCTTTGCGGAACCTGATGCAGGAAAGCCCAGGTCCACCATAACGGCATCCTAAACAAGGAATCATGTCGAAACGTGGCCTAGAACCTATCGTAACTGCCCCAGGCCTACTCGACCAGATCTCGAGACATCAAGGTGCTCTCCTAGCCATCAATCCCCTAACAAACAGGATATAAATTTCACGGCCCCATGGCGGCCTGATTCTATCCACCTCCGTATCCTAACAACCTCTGAACCTTCCAGAAGATGCTCAAGGACCAGGTGACAGTCTATAAATTGGACGCTCCTAAATTCCTTCAGGTACGCATCTCCTGATGCATACGCATATGCATCTTTTTGGCACACCCATAGGTGCGCCCTGACTCTGGCTGCTCTCTCCGATGGCTTATTGGTGCTCTCGCCCTCTAGAGCTCTCGATTGGCCGTCCCCAAAGAGGTCTCCCGGAGAGATCCACCTCCCCATTATCTGGTTATCGCCGATTTCTTCTCCACTGACTTGAGCGTCGGAGGTTCTTCTGCGGAGGGCCACCCCCCAACGCCTCTCGCATGAGGACTTCTTGTGCAGGTTCGCCCCCTTTTCCCTGGAGATCGATCGCGCCCAAGTCGGAGGATGGATCCCGGTGGCAACAGATTGGCGCTAGAGGAAGGGATCCATCCTCCGACTCGGGCGCGGTCGATCTCCAAGGAAGAGGGGGCGGACCTGCACAAGAAGTCCTCATGCGAGAGGCGTTGGGGGGTGGCCATCTGCGGAAGATCCTCCGACGCTCAAGTCAGTGGAGAAGAAATCGGCGATAACCAGATAATGGGGAGGTGGATCTCTCTAGGAGACCTCTCCGGGGATGGCCAATCGAGAGCTCTAGAGGGTGAGAGCACCAACGAGCCGTCGGAGAGAGCAGCCAGAGTCAGGGTGCACCTATGGTGTGCCAAAAAGATGCATATGCGTATGCGTCAGGAGATGCGTACCTGAGGGAATTTGGGAGCGTCCAATTTATAGACTGTCACTTGGTCCTTGAGCGTCTTCTGGAAGGTTCAGAGGTTATTAGGATACGGAGGTGGATAGAATCAGGCTGCTGTGGGGCCGTAGAATTTGTATCCTGTTTGTTAGGGGATTGATGGCTGGAAGAGCACCTGATGTCTCGAGATCTGGTCGAGTAGGCCTGGGGCAGTTACGATAGGTTCTAGGCCATGTTTCGACATGATTCCTTGTCTAGGATGCCGTTATGGTGGACCTGGGCTCTCCTGCATCAGGTTCCGTGGAGGTGGGTATTGGATTGTGGATCATTTGACGTAGGCGGGTCATGGTGACTCGAGAGGAGACGAGCTATGGGAGCCCGAAAGGGCCGAGCTATGGAAGCCCGGAAGGGGCCGAGCTACGGAAGCCCGGAGGGGGCCGAGCTACGGATGCCCGGAGGGGGCCGAGCTATGGAAGCCCGGAAGGGGCCGAGCTACGAAAGCCCGGAAGGAGCCGAGCTATGGAAGCTCGGAAGGGGCCGAGCTACGGAAGCCCGAAGGGAGCCAAGCTATGGAAGCCCGGAAGGGCCGAGCTACGGAAGCCCAGAAGGAGCCGAGCTACGGAAGCCCAGAAGGAGCCGAGCTACGGAAGCCCGGAAGGAGCCGAGCTATGGAAGCCCGGAAGGGGCCGAGCTACGAAAGCCCGGAGGGAGCCGAGATATGGAAGCCCGGAGGGGGCCGAGCTATGGAAGCCCGGAAGGGCAAAGGGAGGAGGTCGACCTTAGCCGCCTCGCACGGATATTAACGCAATATCGATTTTACCCCCCAACACATGCCCTCCACTCCAGCCGAGGTTCGGAGAATATTTTACTTGGCCCTGCCAAGGTTCGGAGAATTTTTTGCTCGGCCCAGCCGAGGTTTAGAGAATATTTTACTTGGCCCTGCCAAGGTTCGAAGAATTTGTTGCTCGGCCCAGCCAAGGTTCGGAGAATATTTTACTTGGCCCTGCCAAGGTTCAGAGGATTTGTTGCTCGGCCCAGCCGAGGTTCGAAGAATATTTTACTTGGCCCTGCCAAGGTTCGGAGAATTTGTTGCTCGGCCCAGCCGAGGTTCGGAGAATATTTTACTTGGCGCTGCCAAGGTTTGGAGAATTCCTATCCAGACAAGGAGCTCGGTCATGCTGAGGATTGGTAAGCAGCATCTATTTCTTTTTGCAATTTTTGGTGATGTAGTGCATGATAATTTGCATTGAGGAAAATGTGCAGACAGGAAGATATAATGAGGCATACGAAAATAATTTTGGAGAGTACGTACCCTATTGAAAATATTTTTGGAGATTGTCCGAATTCCACATCCGAGGAATGGATTTCCCCTCCAGATCTTGTAGCTTGTAGGTCCCAGTCCGATGATCTCCGCTACTTGGTATGGGCCCTCCCAGTTTGGCGCCAGCTTTCCTTGTTCCAGCGGTTTGGAAACAGAGGCTTTCGGAGGACAAGGTCGTCGGGTAGGAAGGTCTTCCCTTTGACTCTGGAAGCGTGGTAATGGGCCACCCTTTGTTGATAGGCAGCCGTTCTGATCCGGGCCTTCTCCCTGATTTCCTTTATCAGGTCGAGGTTGGTGCGGAGTTGTTCGTTGCTAGCTTCTTCCGAGTAGCTTTCTGCCTTTAACTTAGCTCTAATAATTTAACCTAATCTTTATTAAGCTGTACCAACTTTGGATCTAGTAGTCTCCTTTCTCCTTCCTCATTCCAGCACACTGGAGTTCTACATTTTCTTCCATATAAAGCTTCATAAGGTACCATATCAATACTGGAATGATAACTATTGTTATAAGCAAATTCAATTAATGAAAAATGCTCTTCCTAACTACTAGAGAATTTTATGACACATGCTCTCAACATATCTTTCAGTGTCTGAATAGTCCTTTCACACTGCCCATCAGTTTGGGGATGAAATGTTGTACTAAACCTCAACTTAGTACCCAAAGCTTTCTGCAACTCTACCTAGAAATGAGATGTAAACTTTGAATCTCTATCTGATACTATCGATACTAGTATACCATGCCTGCTTACAATTTCATTCACATGCAATTTTACTAATCTATCCAATGTAAAAGAAATCTTGATAGTCAAGAAATGGATAGATTTTGTCAATCTATCAACTATCACCCAAATAGAATCATTACCGCCTCTTGTTCTTGGGAGACGTACAACAAAATTCATAGTATTATCTCCCATTACCATTTTGGTACGAACAGAGGTTGCAATTTACCAGCTAAACTTCGATGCTCTACTTTGATCTGCTAACACACTAAGCACTTAGATACAAACTTAGCTATCTTTTTTTTCATCCCATTCTACCAATAATTTTGCTTGATAGTTCTATACATCTTGGTACTTACTGGGTACATTGAATAAGCTGAGTTATGTGCTTCTTTTAGAATTTGTTCATTTAATTTTTCTATTGTTGGCATACAAATTCTTTCCTTACATAGTAATAACCCATCACTTCTAGTAGAAAATTCTGACTTGGATCCACTCAAAACTAATTCTTTAACTTTCTGCAACTGTGGATCTTGCATCTGTGCCTCTTTTATCTCCTCAAGCATTATTGGTCTAACTATGAAATTTGCTAGTAAGGCTCCTAATCTATCTGCTGTGCCTCTTTTATCTCCTCAAGCATTATTGGTCTAACTATGAAACTTGCTAGTAAGGCTCCTAATCTATCTGCTACTAGATTTGCATATATTCCTCTAAACTCCATCATCAGAGGTAACTGTAAAGTTCTGATGGAAGCTAAAGTGGTCATAGACTTTTGGCTCAAGGCATCAGCCACAACATTAGCTTTCCTCGGTTGATATTCTATAGTATAATCATAATCTTTTATTAGTTCTATCCATATCTTTTTCTTGAGATTTAATTCTTTTTGAGTTAGAATATACTTTAGGCTCTTATGATCTATAAATATTTGGAATTTCCTTACATATAAATAATGTTTCTAAATCTTCGAAGCAAAAATTACTACAGTCTACAGCTAGTTCTAAATCATGGGTGGAATAATTTCTCTCATGAGGCTTTAATTTTTTGGAAATGTAAGCAATTACCTTTTTACCTTGCATCAATACACACCCCAAGCCTTTAAGAGATGCATCACTATATACCAAAAAATCATTACTACTATCAGGGAGAGTAAGTACTAGAGCTAAAATCAATCTCTTCTTCAATTCATCCATGCTTTCCCGACATTCATTAGACAACTCAAATTTAATGTTCTTTCTCACAACTTAATCATGGGAGAAGCTATAACTGAGAAGTTTCTATAAACTTTCTATAATATCCTACGTACTAAGCCCAAGAATTTTTTCACCTTAGTTTGATTGGTAAGTGTTTTCCAATTCATAATAGCTTCTACTTTCTGGGGATCTACCATTATACCTTTGGCTGATATTACATGTCCCAAAAATTTTACCTCATCTAGCCAAAATTTACTTTTACTCAGCTTGGCATATAACCCTTTCTCCCTCAAGATTTGCAACACTATCTTCAGGTGCTGCTCATGTTCCTTTCTGCTTCTGGAATAGATTAATATATCATCAATGAATACTATCATAAATTTATCTAGAAAAATCTAGAATACCTAATTCATTAATGCCATAAAAGCATCTAGAACATTAGTCAAGCCAAAAGGCATCACTAAAAATTCTTAATGACCACATATTATTCTAAAAGCAGTCTTTGGCATATCTTCTTTCTTTATTCTCAATTGTTGATACCCAGATCTAAGATCAATCTTTGAGAACGCTGCTGCCACTTGAAGCTAATCAAACAGATAGTCTATCCTTGACAAAGGATAATTATTTCTAATGGTTACCTTGTTAAGCTATCTATAGTTCATACATAATCTCAAGGTACCATCCTTCTTCTTTACAAATAATATAGGTGCTTCCCAAGGTGACACATTGGGTCTAATAAACCCTCTATCTAGTAATTCCTAAAGTTGGACCTTCAATTCCTTCTGTTCTGTTGGAGCCATCCTATAAGGTGATAGAGATATAGACTAAAAGATATGCTTTATGTTATGTCTTTACATTTTAATGAGAATTCATTTTAAGCAATGTGTGCCATTTACTATATATGTGCATGTGTCTAGTATTTACAAAGAGTATTTGATCTAGTGTGTAGAGTATGGCTTACACACAGAAGACTAGATCATCGGTTCTTTTGGAATACAAGTTTATTGTTCATAGTTTTAGATAGAATTGGACACACCATCAGTAGAACTGTAGCACAAATTTTTAGTATGTCTGTCTTGACTACGGGGAATGGTTTATTCTAACTATTTATGCTAGTACACTTTGTGTGTATTGAACAAGACCCAGTTGAGTTAATTATTTTATAATGACTTTATAAAATAATTTAAAACTCATGAATATTATGATTACTTATGCCCTTAATCCGAATTCTATTTCTAGACACGTGTATGTAGTGATTATTGCTTGATTACACATAGAGTGAGATTCTATATGAGTCAATAAACTCAGTGGGTTGGGCAATAACATTATATATATGGTGAATATTAATAGTTGAAGGAATCCACGTCCTGTTAATTTGGATTGATGATATCCCCTTGAGAAAGCTTATAAGTTTTGATTGTATCAAATCTTGCAAGTAGATTTTGAATCTGATACATCAAATAAGTTAAGTGGATAAGTCTCAAGGATAATAAAAGCTAATTAAATTATATTATCAGTAATTAAATTTAATTGGTGGATATCTGTAATCTTAACGTGGGGAGATAATAAGTATTTAATATTAAAGGCTCAAAAATATAAATTCGAATATGATTAGGAGTACAATTATAATTCTTTAGTGGAATGAATTATAATTTACGTAATTGAATCCTAACCCGGGGTAGGATTGGGAGATTTAATTACGTAGGAAGTCCTTTTCATATTTGCCTATTGGTCCCTGTTATAGCCCTATAAATATCCTCTCAGTTGGTTGCTAGGGTTAACGTTTTTGAGGAAAAAGAAAAACAAGAAACCCTAGGTTGGCCGAGAGATCCCACCATCTTGTGAGAGAAGGAAGGTATTTTCGGGAATACAACGGAAGGCTAAAAGGTTGAGGTCGAGCAATCGAATCAAAGTGTTCCAAAGTTTAAATCTGAAGGTATGATCTTATACTCATAGATTAGAATGGTAAAAGTTTTTTGTATTACTCATATATGCTATAGCCATGATCTTGGGGGTATTCCGTGCTCCCCAACAGTGGTATCAGAGCCATGGCTGATACTGTATATGAATAATACGATCATGTTCTCCATTAATCGGAATATGCATTGATGGGATAGATCGTGCTTGCTGCTAACATTGTTTTGCAGGTTTCTATCCTGTTATTATGGTCACATGAATGTATGTATTTTGATTTGATATTGCTTAGATCTGTTTTGTGAACTCCGGTTTAAGGAGGCGTAGGTTCATTGTAATATTTCATAGCATGTATGCTCCGAGTTTTTGAGAGCTTTGTGATTGTAAATACGTAGCATGTGAACTCCTACATAGAGGCATAGGATTTATGTAATCTGGTGCGGCTCTAATGGAGGAAGAAGACCTCTGCAAAAAGCAAGATAGGATTCTAAGGAGAATCTGTTGCAGATAGGATTCTAAGGAGAATCCGTTGCAGATAGGATTCTAAGGTCGATTCCCGCTGGGGGCCAGCCCCCAGACCCCCGTATGCGAAGTGGCAAATCATCGAGCAAAGAAGCAATCATGATGCAACGAGGATCTTCATCTACATGAAGAATTTTGACCATAATAACAGAGATTTTATTTATCTTGTTTATATTGGTTATGTTGCATACTTGATTGTTTATCCTTTTGTTCTTATGTCTATAACTAGGAGAACATGGTTAACTGGATAATCACTTGCTATTTATGTTTTTGAATTTATAAGATAATCAAACACAAGTTTTATAACCCTCAAAATATTATTTAAATAACTAAGTGGGAGAGGGAATTAATCACATTTAAATCACATGGTCCCATCACTTGTTTATTGGTGAGGTAGTTAATTTCACATGTTAGCATTAGTGCTTTCCTCCCTATAGGATTAAATTGATTGCCAGCTCACCAAGAATAATCTCTAGTAGTTGTTAATGTTGGATTACCTCTCCATCTGAGGGATCCACCATGGGACAATGGATCTAGGATTGAGTGATGGTATACACTTAGGTATAAATATTGGTATCCTCCCATCGGAGTCACTACAAATATTTATATGACCAAAGTTAGCCAGCTAATTAATTTTACTTGGTATGTTACCTTTTACCTAGATAGTAAAATTAATAGGTTTTATCTGTCTAGACAAATGATGAGTAGTAGACGTCCTCCCATCGAGGCATACTATTCAAAATGTACTAGGCTGCTGGCAAATTCTTTTATTATGTAGTGGTTGAGGGACCCTACTTATAATTTTGAATTTAAAGTTTATTGCTCATTATATCTTATTTGATGTATGAATGATTCTCAGGATTAAAATGTCTTCTTTCAATCCACTTGCTGTGATACTCAAAGAAAACAAATTGACTGGTCCTAATTACATTGATTGGAAAAGAAACATGGATATAGTGTTAACTGCAGAAGGGTACAAGTATGTGCTCACTCAGATCTGTCCCATAGAGCCCGGTGAAGGGGCTTCAGATGAGGAGTCCCAAGCTTACCATAAGTGGGTTAAGGCTGATGAGATGGCGTGGTGTTACATATTGGCATCTATGTCAAATGTTCTGCAACATCAGCATCAATCTATGCCCTCTGCCTATGACATGATGTTCAACCTCAAAGAAATGTTTGGGGATCAGAGTCGTGCAGCTAGGCAGACTACGATGAAAGAACTGATGAACACTAATATGGCTGAAGAAACTCCTGTCAGGGATCATGTTCTAAAGATGATTAGTCTTCTGAATGAACTGAAGATCCTTGGAGTGGAGATGGATGGGGAAACCCAGGTTGATATCATTCTCCAGTCCCTACCTGATTCTTTTAAGCAGTTCTGCCTAAATTACACCATGAACAAAATGAATTTTTTATTGGCAGAGCTACTTAAAGAACTTCAGGTAGCAGAGAGTTTCATTAAGAAGCCTGCAGTTGCTATGGTTACTGAAAAAGGTTCTTCTTCGAAGTCTCATGCTAAGAAGAAGAAAAAGGTTCAGAAAAAGAAATAGCATCAGGCCCCACAGCCCAATGAGGAAATAAAAAAGAAGGGAAAGTGCTTCGTCTGCAAGCAGCCAGGTCACTGGAAGCAGCAATGTCCAGTTTGGCTTGCCAGAAAATAGGCTAGAGGTATATCTCATTTACTTGTAGTTGAAACTTGTTTAGTGCTGTTATCTACCAGTGGCTGGTGTGTAGATATGGGAGCCACTAATCATGTTTGCAATTCTTTGCAAGGGTTCCAATAGACCCGGCAGCTAAGTGATGGGGAGATTTACATATTTCTGGGAGATGGCACGAGAGTGTCAGTAGTTGCAGTGGAAGATTTTAGCTTTTCTTTTAGTAGAAATAGAATTTTAATATTAAAGGACTATTTTTTTGTACCTTCAATTAGAAGGAATTTAAATTTTAGTTTCTAAGTTGGTTGATGATGGATATTCAGTTTATTTTAATGACTCCGTTGTTATTAAGAAAAATAAACATTTTATCTGTTCTGGTACATTGGTGGATGGTCTTTATATTATTAATCCTGTTTCTCCTACTGTGCAACTAAATGAAGTGAATAACTATAATAGACCATGTAAGAGAAAATATCCTTCTGAAATGAATCAAACTTATCTTTGGCACTTGCGCCTAGGTCATATAAATCTAAGACGGATTTCTAGACTGGTTCAAGATGGACCATTAGGTTCATTGGAAGTAGAGGTACTACCGGTCTGTGAATCTTGCTTAGAAGGAAAAATGACCAAGTGGCCATTCTCAGCCAAAGGCAATAGAGCTAAGGAGATATTAGAATTGGTTCACTCTGATTTGTGTGGCCCAATGAACATCCAAGCTAGAGGTGGTTTTGAGTACTTTGTCACTTTTATTGATGATTACTCAAGATATGGGTATATTTATCTGATGTGCCGTAAGTCTGAATGCTTTGAAAAATTTAAAATTTTTAAGGCAGAAATGGAGAACCATCATGGTAAAAATATCAAGACACTACGATCCGATCGTGGTGACGAGTACCTCTTAGGGGAGTTCACAGATTACTTATTAGATGCTGAGATTGAATCCCAGTTATCTGCACCTAGTACGCCACAGCAGAATGGTGTAGCTGAAAGAAGAAATAGGACTCTTATGGATATGGTTAGATCTATGATGAGTTATTCAGACTTACCTATTTCATTTTGGGGATATGCATTAGAGACAGCTGCATATATTCTTAACTTGGTACCATCTAAGTCAGTACCTAAGACACCCATAGAACTGTGGACTGGGCGCAAGCCTAGTCTAAGACATGTTCGGGTTTGGGGTTGTCCAGCACATGTACTAAAAGGTAAACCAAATAAGTTAGAATCAAGGACAGATGTATGCTTCTTTGTTGGATATCCTAAAGGAACAAAAGGTGATTTATTTTATTGTCCTAAGGATCAGAAGGTCATTGTTAGCACCAATGCCCGATTCTTGGAGGAGGACTATATTATAGACCACAAACCCAGAAGTAAAATTGCTCTAGAAGAGTTGAGAGGCGATAAAACTAGACTGGCTCCTTTAATACCAATAGTACAAGCAGAAACACCACAAGAAAGTGGGTTCCCAAACTTCCCATTAACTCTTCGTAGTGGGAGAAGTATAGTAACACGAACTGACCCTGAACTGGTACAAAATGATACCATTAATGCACCAGTTTTAGAACCAGTGCAGGTTGATGGAGCACATGAATCAGAGTCAGATCGTATTACTACAAGCACATACAATCAGGTTGTGCCTCATCGTAATGGGAGGGTTGTAAATACACCTAAACGATATATGTTCCTTGGAGAGTCATATGACAGAATCTCTGATGAACTGGATACTAAACCCAGTAGCTACAATGAAGCATTACAGGATAAAGATGCAACTCTTTGGCAAAATGCTATGAAATCAGAGATAGAGTCTATGCACTTTAATCATGTCTGGGATCATGTAGAACCACCCGAGGGAGTAAAACCCATCAGATGCAAGTGGATCTATAAGAAGAAGAGAGGAGCAGATGGAAAGGTGGAAACCTTCAAGGCTAGGCTAGTTACAAAAGGTTTTACTCAGAAAGAAGGGATCGACTATGAGGAAACCTTTTCACCAGTAGCTATGCTTAAGTATATCCGGATTCTCTTATCCATTGCAGCTCATTTTGATTACGAAGTTTGGCAAATGGATGTCAAGACAACTTTCCTTAATAAAAATCTTGACAAGTGCATTTACATGATGCAACCAGACGGTTTTATAGTAAAAGGCCAGGAGCACTTGGTGTGCAAGCTTAAGAGGTCCATTTATGGACTTAAGCAGGCATCTAGATCTTGGAATACTCATTTTGATCAAGCTATTAAATCTTATGGTTTTGATCAAAGTCCTGACGAGTCATGTGTGTACAAGAAGCGTGATGGAAAAACTTTGGTATTTCTGGTGCTATATGTGAATGACATCTTACTTATTGGAAATGATATGGGAGTGTTATCTTCGATCAAGGTATGGTTATCTGGACAATTTGATATGAAGGACTTGGGAGAAGTAAGTCACATCCTAGGGATCAAGCTTTTGCGAGATCGCAAGTAAAGGATGATATGCTTATCTCAAGCCACTTATATCGATAAAATTCTCACCCGTTTTGGTATGCATAATTCCAAGAAAGGATTTTTTCCTTTCAGGCATGGAATTTCTCTATCTAAGGATCAGTGTCCTAAGACACCTGAAGAGATCGAAAGTATGAAGGCAGTTCCTTATGCTTCTGCAGTAGGAAGCCTAATGTATGCTATGCTATGTACTAGACCTGATATCTGTTTTGTCATAGGCATGGTTTGCAGATTTTAGTCTAACCCTGGGCGAGAACATTGGATTGCAGTAAAACATATAATTAAGTACCTAAAAAGGACTAAAGATTATATGTTAGTTTACCAAGCAGATAGTCTTGTGCCTATAGGATATACAGATTCGGACTTCCAATCAGATAATGAATCTAGGAAATCAACCTCGGGATATGTGTTCACTTTGGGTAGTGGAGCTATTAGTTGGAGAAGTGTGAAGCAGACTTGTGTTGCTGACTCTACCATGGAAGTTGAGTATGTGGCTGCATCTGAGGCTGCAAAAGAGGCTGTTTGGCTAAGAAACTTTCTTTTGGATCTTAGTGTGATACCTTTAGTGCAATTACCTATTGCACTTTATTGTGATAATAGTGGGGCAGTTGCTAATTCAAAGGAACCCAGGACCCATAAAAAATCTAAACACATTGAGCGTAAGTATCACCTGATACGTGACATCGTGCAAAGAGGTGACGTGCTGGTGACCAAGGTTACATCTGAGGACAACCTGGCAGACCCTTTTACAAAGAGTTTAACTTCGAAAGTTTTTGATAGATATGTAGAGGGCATGAGAGTTAGATGTGTACAAGCATTGCTTTGAGTCTAAGTGGGAGATTGATAGAGATATAGACTAAAAGATATGCTTTATGTTACATCTTTACATTTTAATAAGAATTCATTTTGAGCAATGTGTGCCATTTACTATATATGTACATGTGTCTAGTATTTACAAAGAGTATTTGATCTAGTGTGTAGAGTACGGCTTACACAAAGAAGACTAGATCATCGGTTCTTTTGGAATACAAGTTTATTGTTCACAGTTTTAGATGGAATTGGACACACCATCAGTAGAACTGTAGCACAAATTTTTAGTAGATCTATTTTGACTACGGGGAATGGTTTATTCTAACTATTTGTGCTAGTACACTTTGTGTGTATTGAACAGGACCGAGTTGAGTTAATTATTTTATACTGACTTTATAAAATAATTTAAAACTCATGAATATTATGATTACTTATGCTCTTAATCCGAATTCTATTTCTAGACACGTGTATGTAGTGATTATTGCTTTGATTACACATAGAGTGAGATTCTATATGAGTCAATAAACTCAGTGGGTTGGGCAATAACATTATATATATGGTGAATATTAATAGTTAAAGGAATCCACGTCCTGTTAATTTGGATTGATGATATCCCCTTGAGAAAGCTTATAAGTTTTGATTGTATCAAATCTTGCAAGTGGATTTTGAATCCGATACATCAAATAAGTTAAGTGGATAAGTCTCAAGGATAATAAAAGCTAATTAAATTATATTGTCAGTAATTAAATTTAATTGGTGGATATCTGTAATCTTAACATGGGAAGATAATAAGTATTTAATATTAAAGGCTCGAAAATATAAATTCGAATATGATTAGGAGTACAATTATAATTCTTTAGTGGAATGAATTGTAATTTACGTAATTGAATCCTAACCCGAGGTAGGATTGGGAGATTTAATTACGTAGGAAGTCCTTTTCATATTTGCCTATTGGTCCCTGTTGTAGCCCTATAAACACCCTCTCAGTTGGTTGCTAGGGTTAACGTTTTTAAGGAAAAAGAAAAACAAGAAACCCTAGGTCGGCCGAGAGATCCCACCATCTTGTGAGAGAAGGAAGGTATTTTCGGGAATATGGCGGAAGGCTAAAAGGTTGAGGTCGAGCAATCGAATCAAAGTGTTCCAAAGTTCAAATCTGAAGGTATGATCTTATACTCATAGATTAGAACGGTAAAAGTTTTTTGTATTACTCATATACGCTATAGCCGTGATCTTGAGGGTATTCTGCGCTCCCCAACATAAGGTACCCTGGCTATAGGTCTGGTGTCTGGATTCAGATCTATACTGAACTCTATCTCTATGTCTGGTGGCAACCCTGGCAATTCCTTAGGAAATACATATGAGAATTCACATACCGTTGGAATATTAGCTAACTCTGAGTTATTGTCCTCTAAATTCACCACACAGGCCGAAAAGGATTCATATCCCTTCCTTAACATTTTATTAGCTACTAAGGCTGAAATCATTCCTGAAGGTGACATTCTCCTTTCACCTATAAAATAGACCTCCCTACCATTTGGAGTATGAAACACTACTTCTTTCTTTGAGTAGTCTACTCTAGCTCCATGCACTGATAGCCAATCCATCACCAAGATAACATCAAATTCCTTTATATCTAATGGAATCAAATCTACTGCTAACTTGTGGCCCTTCACTGAAATATCATAATCTCTATACTCTTGGTCTGCAATAAATGGTCTCCCTACTAGCATAGACACCACTAATTGACTACCCAATAAACTCATCTCTTTGTCTAGATGCTTGAAAAAATTAACTGATATAAATGAATGTATAGATCCAGAATCAATCAAAACATATGCATCATAATTATTAATTGGTAGCATACCTGTCACCATATATGGGTTGACCTGAGCCTCTTGTCTAGTTATAGAAAAAACTCTAGCTTCAGCCCTTGGTACATTAGGAACCACTCCTTACTAATTTGCAGTAGGCTTTATCTGGCTGGTTGAAGCTGGAACATTGTTATCCCCTCTCCTATCAAGCCGTCCTCTAAGTGCAGCTGATCCCTGAGTGGGCTCACTGCCCCGCACCCTCCTGGGGCAATCTCTCTTTAAATGGTTCATCTGACTACAAATATAGCATCCCCCAATACCTCTCCTACATTCCCCAGAGTGCATCTTTCCACAAATACTATGCTAAGGTATAACTCTCCCTCCACCATAAGGGTAGTTTTGACCTCTAATTTCTTCTGCCACTCTACTACCCGTAGCCTAAGAGGCTCCTCCATATGCTGGTTTCCTTTGGACTAGGCTGGACACTGACACATATCCTAATCCTCTACCAGTACTATACTGTCCTATCTTCTAGGGCCTCTTGAAAAACTTGGTTCCTTCTACACCTGAAAGAAAACTAGGTGCACTCCTTTTCATCCTCTCCTGCTTACTACTAAAGAACTCCTTTTCTATCTCCTTAGCTCTGAGAGACCCCTGCACTAGCTCAGCATAACTATTGTAACACTGCATGCTAGTCTTAGCTTTGATTGGAAGATTCAGTCCATCCTAAAATAGTCTACATTTCTCTCTTTCATACACCACCAAGGCTTTAGTAAATCGGGTCAGCTCAATAAAGGTGGCCCCATACTCAATCATAGACCTCTTTCCTTGGGTCAAATTAAGAAATTTCCTTCTATTCTGATCTCTATATACCTTTGAATAATATTTTTGATGGAACTTGTTGACTCAATTATTAATTTTGATGAATAACAAAATCATATGAGTATATTCCTTGTATTACTAATAATTTTGATTAAGTATTTCAGGAATTTAAATATTTAATTAATCAAAATATAAGGAAAATTAATTTTGACCATATGTCTAGTGTCAAGTTTCAGCATTTAGAGTCAACTCTAGAAGTATTAGAGCCGACTACAGAGCTATCGGAATAGTTTGACACTTTTGGCATGTGATAGAGCCAACTTCTGTAGAGATAGAGCCGACTCCATCAGTTATATAGAGAGTATATTTTTTGGAGCTTCAGTAGAGTTAGCTCCCGCATTCTCTAAAGTCGACTTTGGCACGTAAAGATGTCGATCCCTTAAAAAGCCAGAGCCAACTCCATGATGGGCGAATGTTCTCGTTTTGCACATCACGTGTTAGAGCTGACTCCAAGTTTGCTAGAGCCAACTCCAACTTGTCAAGGGTGGACATTAGAGGTGTCAGAGACGACTTCAAAGTATGACATTTCTTCAATAGATTTCAATGACACTTTTCTTTTTCGTGCTAAACTCATCCTCAAGCATTTTCAATGGCTAGTTTTCATCTAAAAGAGGATTTAGAGGAGATTATAAATAGGAGCCATCGAACCATTTCAAAAGATAGAATAGAAGAGAGAAAAGAAAGAAAATATGGTTCAAATTTGAAAGCCCTATCGTACGAAATAGAGTTTAGAGAAATCCAAGGTATTCAAAAGTCAATCTTGAAGGATTTTCATCAAATCAAATGAAGAAGAAGATAGCCCTAGTTTTTTAAAATCCTCTACATCAAAGATTCTTTCAAAGCTTCAAGCTCTACTTAAGGAAGATATATCATTTCTGAGGAAAAGAAGAAAAGAAGAAAAGCCCAACTTTAGAAATCTTCTAATTAGGCTCTTCTATTTCTATCTTGATTATATTGTCTTATTTGCTCATTTGAAGAGCTTTATTTTTGTTGTAACCATTTTTTTATTATACTTGTTTATTGATTTTATCAGAAAATTAAATTTGGGAAGGCAGTTTGGGTTTGTTCAAGCTAGAAAGCTTGTGATAGGTTTTATGCTGGTGATCCTGCAAAAATCGGTTGGGTTCGTTGTGATCCTGTTGTAAAACAACAAGTTTGAGTTGTGATCTTGCAAAACAACTCTGTTGTAATTAGGATGATTATAGTGTGGGCCCAAGAAATTCTTGGGAGTGGATGTAGGTATAGCTAATACCGAACCATTATAAATTATTTGTGTTTGTCATGCTTGTTTCTCTTTCTCTCTACTCTATCTGCTTTATTCTGCTTTGCATTTTTAGCACCTCTATTGCATTCTTTCTTGTGCATTATTTTGAAAAATAATTTTTAAGTGTTAAAATTTTTAAGAAACTAATTCATCCCCTTCCCTCTTGTGTTGCCATCTGTGCCAACAATTGTTATCTAATTTCACTATAATACCAAGATAATAACTATTATTTTAGTAATTATTCTATTATAAAAATAGAGAAATTAGATAAATAATGGCTATTACAATGGCTAATATTGATTTTGGTGAGGCTCCATGCTAAAGTGATAAAACATGGGCGAAGAATATGGTAGTAGCCATGTGGAAAAATTGATGCGATGCTATGTTAATATAACTTAATGATGATCATCAAAAACCTCAAAAATATTATATTCAGAAAGGTGTAAATATACTTTTGATTCTTAGCTTTCATTCAAAATTAATTTTGATCTTTAAACTTTTAGTTGCTATAAGTTAGTCCCTTATGATTTAGAAAAGTTGCATTTGCTATGTTATATCATATGGGTCAATTAAATTTGATGCAGTAACTAATATATCATTTTGTCAACTACTCCATGTATTTGCATTGGGGTGATAAAATGTGAGAGATTAAATTGCAGCAAATTCGATGTAACAAATGACCAGAAATGCAGTATTCTCAAAATAAGAGGGATTAAAATGCAACAAAATTTTGAGGATCAAAAACATTTTAAATTAATTCGGCCAAAAAGAATTTAGTCTTTCCAAATTAATAATAAATATTTTATATATATAATATGATCATTATGATTATGAGTGAGAATAATTTTGGATTAATCAAAAAATTGAATCGAACCAATATAATTCACCAATTCAATTTTTTTTTTCTAATTCGGTTTGGTTTTGGTTTTTAAAAAATTTAGTTATCCAGTTCGGTTCAATTCTTTTAGGATTAAAACCAAAAAACCAAAACCAAACCAATTTCTTTCTATATACTTATTTACTCTTTCTAATGTTAGGGTTTGTTTATGTAACCAAGCAATATTTTGGTTTAAGGAATGTACTATGTAGCATTTTAAATTATATAAATTTAATTTTTTTTATTGATGTTGAAAAAGTTTATGTTGGATTTAGAATTATAAAAAATTATTTTAAATAATTTAAAATTTCAATTTTAAATTATGCTTAATTTTGGTTTTAAAGCCTAAACAATAAATCTTTAACTATTTCAGTCCTTTTTTTAAAAGATTTTTGGACTTAAAATCTTAAACAAAAAGCTTTATTTTTTTATTTTTAATCTTAAAGTTTAAAAATAACATATTTAAAATTTAAAAAATCAAACTGAATTAGCATAATTGAACTGTCAATTTGATTTTTTTATAAAAATTCATCCGATTCAGTTATCAATTTCAAAAAATTCAATCTATTTGATTTTATAAAGTTTTGATTTGATCGGATGGAATGCTCAACCAATGGTGCTACTGCTCGTTTTAAAGTTTATAAGATTTATAAAATTATTATAAGATTAGAAACTACCAATCGTTTTTGGTTGATTTGACTCGGCGATTTTTCGTTCCATCCACTCTCAGGTTTTTAAATCGTTCTCCACAGAATTCTTCCCTATGGCTAACGACGGCTGCTCGTCGTCGGGAGGGGTAAGAAACGATCCGTCTCTACCTCGTCTTCTTCGTATTCTTCTCCATCTAAAGTTTCTACTTCCGTTCTCTTTGATGCTTCTCAGGACGCAGAGTTGGGACAACTCCATGGGGCCGAGTCCGGATGGGTGGAAGCTCGAGCGTCGTGCGACCATTTGGCTTCGTTGTCTTCTGATCTCTCTCACATCCCCGTTCCCGATTCTCCTTGTACCAGGTTAGCGTTCATCTCCAAAACTTAATTTTTATTTTTTCCCCGTTTCCGCTTTTTAGCCAACCCTAATTCGAAGTAGATAGAAGAGAATTATCGAGAAACGTGTGGTAGATCCTGAATTTGGCATGGGAAGTCACCGTGTGTGGAAATTCTGTGGAAAGATTGAATTTTTTTTGTTAGTAGTGATGATGACAGAGAACTGCCCTAATGGATTGGTGTTTGGTTTGTCCTTTGTGGGGTAAATTGGAGACTTGATTCTTATGTTTAAAGGTTTAAAGGTGTGATATACTCTCTCTCTCTCTCTCTATATATATATATATATATATATATATATATATATATATATATATATATGTTGCTGCTGAAATCTGTCCTCTGACTTGAGTGCAATCGGGCTTCCTTCTGGGTGGATCTGTAAAATAGTCCTCACGCGAGAGACATTGGGGGAGGTCCTCCGCGGAAAACCCTCGACGCTCAAGTCAGCGGGGATCGGCAACAAACAAACAAGAGGAGAAGGCTCTCGCTGAAGAGTCTCTCCAAAGGTGGCCTTTGAGAGCTCTGAGCAGAGTGCCAATGGCAAAAAAATGGGGGAAGTCAAGACAGAAAGAGAGTGTGCCAGTGAGTAAGTGCGTATACCTGAGGAGTCGGCCGACGACTCTATTTATAGAGGATCATCTGATTCCCTGGGGGCGTCGTGGGTTCAAAAGTCGTTAGGATTTGAATCTAATTTGTTATAAGGTTAATAAGATTCGTATCTTATTGGTTAGAGGATCGACGACTGGGAGAGCTGGTTGATGTCTCAAAATTTGGCGGGTATATAGGCTCCAGGGCTCTAGGCCACTCTCAGATATGATTTATGTTTGGAATCTTATGGATTTGAACTCTCCCGTACCGAATTCCGCAGAGGTCCTTGAGTGCCCGAGTTTAGCCGGGGCATAATGATGACTCGGCTAACGAGGCACAGTCGGATGATTCGACCGGGGTCGAGAGACGATATAGCTCGATTGAAGCCGAGAAATGATATAGCTCGGCTGAAACCGAGAGATGATATAGCTCGGCTGAAGCCGAGAGATGATTTAGCTCGGCTGAAACCGAGAGATGTTATAGCTCGGCTGAGGCCGAGAGATGATATAGCTCGGCTGAGGCCGAGAGATGTGATGCGCGCCTTAGGAATCCTTGGCTTGGTGAGGGGCTAAGGCGCCCCGATCTACTGAGGCTGACTTGTCTCTAGCGGGTATTGTTCAGCACGTGGGAGTCAGGGTTGATCCTAGCCCCTTGCACGATTATTTATGCAATGGCAATTTTACCTCTCAACACATGCCCCTCACTCCCTAGTTCGAAGCGTAGGTTCGGACGCAGGGAGTATAACTCCGGGTGACATGATTTGAGTGGGTTTGGATTTGACAGCATGTGTAATGGTGCTCTAATTAGCGCCGCGTGGCTGTCTTGCTTTTACGGAATGGAACCGTCGCTTTCTAGGGGCAACGGTTGGGGGAGCGCCATACAGCAAATCCCAGTTTTCACTGTGCCTGCAACGGCGGTTCCGAGCGTTTCGATCGAGACGCCTTATCTTCTTTTTGAGGCGGTTTCCTTCGAGGGGAAAAGTCAAAGCAACGCTATTCGCATTCACCATGCCCTTTCGTCTCCTCCTAGAGAAATTTGTCCCCCTGTTTTCTTTGCAATCTTGCTCGGTGTTTCTTCCAGCTAGCAAAATGATGAGACCCAGCGACATGGTTTCAGAAATCACCGCTGAGGAATTGGGAAGACTCCGCCAGAAATACGACATTCCCTCGGATGTCGTTCTGTGACTGCCGAGGCCCAAGCGCAGGGTTTCGCAGGAGCTGGAGCGTGGGGTCTTTCTTTATGAAGACAGCCTGAAGGCAGGCCTTCGGTCTCCTCTCCATTCCCTGGTGAAGGAGATCATGAAGTTTTATAACATCTATCCGACAATGGTGGCTCCTAACAGCTGGCGGAGTATCATCGGGTTCATCTCGATGTATAGCCGAGTTCAGGTAACAGCAACTCTGTCCCTGTTCCGCGCTTGTTACCTCTGATGCCCGGGAGGAACTCGGAGTGGTCCTATATCGGACCTCAGAAGTCATTCGAGATGATCGTAGATAAGCCGTCGTCCATAAAGGGATGGAAGGTCCGATTTTTTATTGCTAAAGGGAACATCGGTTCCGACTTCCCGCGGGGATGGGGAAGCCCTGTTAGGGATATGGAGACGCATCCGGCCTTATCGGAACCGGAGAAGGAGGACTTAGGGGTCCTCACCAGCGGTCGAACGTTCTGGGCTATTATTTTACTGTCGGAGGAGGCCCTTTGCGATGCCGTGCTTAGCCCCATCGATAGGCAGGGTAAGCCCCTTCCCCTTTCTCCGTTTTTCCTTTCTTTGGGGTAGATATACCCAGGTTTGATTGGTTTCTCCCCATGTCTGCAGCCAAGAAATCTGAGATGGTGGGCCGCATACAGAGGGAGTTGGGCAAGCGCCCAAGAGAGACCAGCAGCGCAGAGAGGCGCAAGCCCGAGAAGAAAGTCTGTCTCTCCGAAGAGCGCTCGTCAGAGGTTGGGCGAGTCAAAGCCAGCCTGCGCTCCTCACTGCTGAAGAAAGGGGACGTGGGAGCGCCGACGATGGAAGAAGGGTTCTCTCCGCTGGGGGGAGAGGCAGTCGCCACGATGGGGAAGTACAGAGCGGAGGAGGACTAAGAGAGGGTCGTCGAGATCCCCTGTCCTCTGGTGGTGTAGATAGCGGATAGCCTGGAGGAGGCTCCGTTGGAAGTTCAAGGTGAGCCTGTTGTTGAAGGGCCTCCCTCGGATGGGTTAGAGGGTGATGACGTTGGGCCAAAGGCAATGGATTTTCGGGAGGAGTTTCCTGCCGGAGGGGTTCCTTTTGAGGAGGCTAGAAGTGTTGGCGAACAAGTTGAGGCTTCGGTGGAGTCCGCGTGGGAGGAGCAAGCGCCAATGATTGAAGAGGGGCTTTTGGGTGAAGAAGGAGGACAAGACGATGACCCTCCAGCTGAAGTTTCCCCTATCGAAGCCTCGGGAAGATTGAGGTCGGGACTGGCCGAGGTATCTGATGAAATGCAGGCCAGGCTTTTGCTGGAGGAGGCCATGAGATTGAAGGCTCCTCAGTCTGAGATTGTTCGGGCTGGTTCCTCGGATGGGCTGCCTGGTGATCCAGGCTCGGCTATTGAGGAGGCATTTTCTGCCTTGATGAAGTCGGCATTACATCCAAGCGCTGGTCCCTCGATGGACGAGTTCGCGGACCTGGACCTTGTCGACACCGCGTTTGGTCAGCGGAACGTAGCGAAGGACGTTCACCTTCTCCCCGATATCGATAACTCCACCCTAATGGGGTTAGCTAGGTCCTACACCTCCCGGGTGAATTACTATTCCGGAGTATGGGTGTTTTCCGGTGAACTTGGTCGCGCTTCCTTGTTTTTTTTTTTTGTTCCGTAGAGTGCTCTGATCAATAGGGCTCTGTGCTGGCGCTTGAGCTTGGCGGCAGGGGCCAGCGTTCAGGCCAAGAGAGTCAGCTCCGAGCTCCGACTGCGAGCAGCGGCGTCTGACAAATTTGAGCAGGTCCTGGACGTTGTCAATAAGAAGTTGGAGATGGTGAGGGGATTGCATCAGGTCGCCCTCAACGATGTGTCCAGATTAAAGCTTGAAGATAAGGAACTGCACGGGTTCTAGGCAGGGTACAATG
Organism: Calamus simplicifolius; assembly: GCA_900491605.1. Taxonomy (NCBI): domain Eukaryota; kingdom Viridiplantae; phylum Streptophyta; class Magnoliopsida; order Arecales; family Arecaceae; genus Calamus; species Calamus simplicifolius. Next base: position 356,229 of record UESW01001708.1, on the reverse strand, counting down.
AGGCATGCTCGAAGCTATCGCAAATCGAATCTCGGCATGCTGGAGAAATGGAATCCACCAAGAAACAGTTCGATGAAAGTCGAGACAGACTGAGGCGAGAGGCTGCCGAGGAGAAGAATCGCCTGAACAGGATGCTCGGCGAGTCGGAGGAGAAGGTCTGGAATCTCAATCAATGCATCGTAGCCAAGGATGATAGGATTAAATGGCACCATGAGAGGTTAACCCAACTTGATTGCGAGCTTTCCCAGGCCTGGGAAGAAGCTGATAATAGGCAATCGAGGATTGATGACCTCAAGGGCAGAATCGAGCAGGTTAAAGCTGATAAACTGAGGGCCCTTGGCGAGGTCAAGGAGTTGACCGAGAAGTTAGCCAGGAAAGGGGAGGAGGTATGGTACTGTCTTTTAAACTTCTCTCATTAACTCGTTGTTGCATCGGCTAATCCTGCATTTGCAGATGAAGAGGGTGAAATTGGAGGGCCGAAACCAACTAAAGATCCTGCAAGAGGAACCGTCGTCGAGTAAAGAGAGAGCTTAGAGCTCGAAAGGCAGGTTGCTGAGATCGAGGAGCAAATGGGCTTGCTTCGGGGCGTAGAGGATGCGACCTGCGCCGAGGCTTTCCAGCTCGGCGAGGAGGAGACCCGAACTAAGATAGCCCGGGAGCATCCAGAGTGGGACCTCTCTTTTCTGGATGCTGAGGCTTGTGAGGCCTGTACCCCGGGGGCTGAAGAAGATGAATATGATGATGTCTCAGACGTCGACCTGGACGCTATCTTGGGTTCAAGTGAGGCTACAGCTTCGAGGGACACTTCAAGCCTGCTGCCGAAGGAACGACGACTTTTGAAGTGGGCGAAGCGAGCCGAGCCTCTTCGAGTGTTGTTGAGGGCACTGCTGGAACTGATCCAGCTCCTGATCCTTGAGGATCATTCGTGTGCTTTTGTTTTTCAGATATGTAATTCGGTCAAAATTTTCAATGAATGGGTCTTTTGTCTTCATCTGCTTAATCGCCTCTTTTGGCTGATCTTCTACCCCAAGTTTTCTTATGGCTGCGAACGAATTATGACTCATTCGCTATCTTGGGTTGGCTCGGACTTAAGCAAATATTTCGGTGGAGGCTGAGGTATCGGAATAGCTTAGTTTGTCCGAAGCAAAGAAATCGGTACGCTTTGGCCGAGGTAAAGGGAACTTCGCAAGTTCTAGCCGGGGTGCAATGTACCGCGTGGTTTGGCCGAAGTATAAAGAGTGCTTCGTTGTTGTTGAGGCGTCGGCGGCTGTCTCAGTCCAAATCAAAGCGAAAGATAATGATCAGTCATGCTATACTGAAGAGATACTTCGGTTTATTCCAATGTATAGAGGCAGTTTTGGCCTTAAGCGGGAGCACAGGGCAATGTCTCAGTTTATGCCGAGACGTAACGGGCAGTTGGGCCGGAGCAGAGGATATCGAGGCGCCTTTATTGAAGAGCACTTGGCTTCTGTGCCTTTTTATTATTCTGCAAGCGTCTTGTCTTTTCCAAGGCGAGCTGATCTTCTTTTTGCTGAAATGGATAATACGGCCCTGTAACCTGCAAAAGGTTGCCTCTGCATTTTTCGGGGTCGTTTATCCCATCGATCTTTTCTAAGGTACGACATAGATGCTGACTTGCCATTGGAGGGCGTCGTTTTTGCTGGGCGATTTTTCAGGCCTACCCTTGCATTTAAGGCTCTCGATTCGAGATCAGGAAAAAATCTTTTGGCGTGCGTCATAGCTCGGGCGATGCGTTTGGCACGCATTGAAGAGCGCTCTTTTCATCTTCGGAGGCCACGTGGCCGTGTGGGCAGGGCGTTTTGAATCTCGGGGCTTTTCGCTCTGATGGTCGCTCCCAGTTCGCTTGCCTATAAAACGGGAGGAGAGGGCCGTTTTAGGCCATCCTCTAAGGCTTTCTTCTCCGTGAGTTGTGAGAGTTTTTCATGATGCCTGTGTCCCTTGGGCTGAGAGTGGGGGGACTGAGTTTTCCTGTTGCAAGTCGTTTTTCCCCGGATAGCTGGGGTGATGGAGTCGTTAAAGAGCAACTCATCCTCCAAAAAGGAGTTTTGGAGATCATATGGAGAGCGCACAGGAGGTCCGCAGGGATCACATGGAGAGCGCACATATGCGCTTCCTGTGTGTCCTTTGTGGTTTGCTACGGGGGTCGCAGGATGGAAAGTGCACATGTACCCTCGTAGCATGCACGGACTTTTCCTTCTCCCTCGGGCTGGATGTTTAGCCCCTCCGCATGGGGAATCTTTCGCCATGTGAAGAGGGAGTTGAGAGCAGTGTGGGGCTGATGGTCCCCTGTCTCTTTCAATCAGGCGGCGACCTGCAGCCCAGCATTGCACCCGGGGGAAAGCATCCTCGGCTTCAATATCCAACATATCCGTCCGAGGGATCGGTGGATGGGTTGCCTTGCTCAATAGGGCTCATCCACTCATTCTGATTTCTCTGATATCTTGGGTCGGACGCCGAGATATCATTATTAACCGAAGCTGATCGCAACAGTCAGGCCGAGCCATTTGTTCATCTTTATTTCTTATACTATGATGCACTTGTAATGCCTCTTTGGAGGTTGTAATCCTTTTCATTGGTAAAGAAATAAAGAAGCTTTTATTCTTTCTTCTTTTAGCACCTGCTTCTTTTCCGATGTGATTGTACTTGAGAGTTGCTACTTCCATATCATGTTTTTGGGTCATGGCATATTTTGGCAGCGTTCTTGCTACCTTGTTTTGCTTAAGACCAATGTTCGGTCCTCAATGGAGGAAAGTGTTCGTCCCTGTTCGGGTCAGAGGTGGACCTAGGCGGTCCCGAGGGCTCATGCGGCAAGCATGATCCTGTTTGTAGAACAAAGCAGGTATTTCTTCGGAAAGGGATAGCTCGTATGTCTTTTCGGTTAAGTAGAAGGAGGTTGCTTACTTCTGCCAAAGTATCATAGGACGTCTTAGTTGCGTCAGAGAGTTTGAGAGATTACTCGTCTAGACCAGAGCTTTAGATAACTTTTTAAGAGTATGCCATTTGATTCTGTCGAGGTTTCAGATAATCACTCGGTTGTAGCCGAGGCTTCGGAAGATCGCTCGGTTGTTGCCGAGAATTCAGAATATCGCTCGGTTATTGCCGAGGATTTTTGATAGTTTACTTGGTCCTTTCTGCAACTGTGGATTCAGGTGCGGACGACCAAAGAGGATGGGGGCTACCCGAGCGATGGAGGGGGCGCCTGGAGCCTGTAAATCGGCCACATCAGAGAGGGCGAACTATGTAGCTCAAGTGTTGGCCATTGGTACGTTCTTTCCTTCGCGTTTTTTCGAGGACGCCTGATTCGAGGAAGTCTGGCAGATTTTTGAGGATATTTACTTCGAAAATGATCCGGCAGATCGGAGGGAGTCTAGTCCCGAGAAGGGAGCTCCTTGAGCGCCTCAGCGTTATTAATGATCCTCTCCGATGATGGGCGGGACTCTTCGTTTTCCGTGAGCGCCCACTGAGGTGGTGATGCGTGGCGTTTTTCCACGGGCTGAGATTAATGGCTCGAACGATCGAAATATTCACCAGGAGCAGTTTAAATACGGATGAGAAGGATGCCTCTGTTAGTCATCTCTTCAGCCGACCTCCCAAGAGTTCGTGGGCTTTGAGATGGCGTCTGGAGGTGAGGGGCGATCAACTGTGGCACCGAACAGCGGTGCTAATGGCCGTGAGGGGTCCCAGGGGAGCCGCGTTATGGTGACCATCGACGGGGAAGCCCTGGCGTCAATGTTTGCGGATCACGAGCGGCTCCAGAAGGCGGCCGAACAATATCTGGTTGTTTCTATGAGAGAAGTCGAGCTCCTTCGCCATGCCAACGATCGGCTGGAGGGGGAAGTAGCATCCCTTCGACGAAAGGTCGCCGAGTCAGCTCGGCGTGGGGAGGGTTCGACGACTCCCGGAGAAGATGATAAGGCCCAGTGAGGGTCATGTATCTTTTTCTTTCTTTTTCGCCCTTTTTGTGATGAATGAAAAAGAAGATTTCTGCAACTTTCGTGTCCGTTGTTATTTCCAGAGGTTTGTTCTTATCATTCGGCCTTGGCCGAGATTTTTTGATAAGCGACGCTCTTCGGCTCTGGCCAAGGCTTTTGATAAGGAATGGAGATGCACTTCGGCTTTGGCCGAGGCTTTTACTCTTTAGTATTGACCGGCGCTTGTAAGCTGCCCAAATCCGAACGAAGTTTTGGAGACCACTTGGTCCAGCCGGGGCTTGTAAGCTGCCCGAATCCGAATGAAGTTTTGGAGACCACTTGGTTCGGCCAGGGCTTGTAAGCTGCCCGAATCCGAACGAAGTTTCTTGATATTTTACTTGGCCCTGCCAAGGTACGGAGATTTGATTCGAGGCTCGGCCCTGCCGAGGTTCGGAGATTTGATTTCGGCCCTGCCGAGGTTCGCTCGAGAGATAGCTCGGTTGTGCCGAGAATGGATGTGTAAGCGACATCTGTTTTCTATTACGACCTTTCAGAAAAAACGACTGTAGCGGTCGTGCCGCGGAGAATAGAAACAAGATGCCAAAGCTGTAAATGGGGCAAGTCTATAGAGAGCGTACTCTATTGGTGATATATGTGGAGGTTGTCCGAACTCCACGTCCGGGGAACGAATTTTTCGTCCAAATCCTGGAGCTTATAGGTGCCGGGTCCGACGACTTCTGCCACTTGATAAGGGCCTTCCAGTTTGGCGACAGCTTTCCTTGCTCCAGCGGTTTGGAAACGGACGCTTTCCGGAGGACGAGGTCGCTGGGCGAGAAGGATTTTCCTTTGACTCTGGAGGCATGGTAACGAGCCACTCTTTGCTGGTATGCAGCTATTCTGATTCGAGCTTTCTCTCTGATCTCTTCTACCAGGTCAAGATTGGTGCGAAGTTGCTCGTCGTTAGCTTCCTCTGAGTAGCTCTCCACTCGCGGAGAAGGGAGTCCTACCTCCACAGGGATGACGGCTTCCATGCCAAAGGCCATTCGAAACGGGGTCTCGCCAGTGGGGATTCTCTGGGTAGTGCGGTAAGCCCATAGGACGTGATGAAGTTCGTCTGCCCATCCGCCTCGGGCTCTGGCGAGCCGAACTTTGATCCCTTGAAGCAAGGTCCGATTAGTTACTTCAGCATCTCCATTGGCTTGTGGATGCCGCACCGATGTAAGGCGGTGGCAGATCCCATGTTCCTCACAGAAACCTCGGAACTTTGGGTTATCAAACTGCTTGCCATTGTCAGTGATGATTGTATGTGGGAGGCCAAAGCGACAGATAATGGATATCCACACAAAGTCCCTAGCCCGAGCTTCGGTTATTTGGGCAACTGCCTCAGCATCCATCCACTTGGTGAAGTAGTCGATGGCGACAAACAAAAATTTTCTCTATCCCGTGGCGAGGGGGAAAGGGCCAAGAATATCCATCCCCCACTTAGCAAAGGGCCAAGCAGAGGATATGGGGACTAAACTGGCGGAGGGGAGCCTCTGGATGTTGGAGTGTCTCTGACATGAGTCACAAGCTCGGACGAGATCATTAGCATCCTTTTGCATAGTGGGCCAATAGTACCCCTGGTGCAGCACCTTGTGGCATAGAGATCGACTCCCCAAATGGTTGCCACAAATTCCTTCATGCACTTTCCGAAGAGCATAATCAGCTTCAGATGGGCGAAAGCACTTGAGCAATGGCATGGAAAAGGATCGCTTATAGAGCTGGTCGTCGACCAACATATAGTGGGCAGCTTGCAATTTCAGCTTTCTTGCCTCCTTACGGTCGGCTGGGAGCGGCCCTTCTTTGAGATACCTTGAGATGGGGTCGAACCAGGATGGCTCGGTCTCGATCTGCATCATTCGGTCCACCTCTGCGATGCTAGGCTTTTCCAGGATTTCCAAGGGAAACTTTTGTTCGGCACTCATTGATTCCGTAGTCGCTAGTCGGGATAATAGATCGGCATGGGCATTCTCGGATTTGGGGATCTGGATAACTTCAAATTCAAAGAAGTGGGAAAGCAAGTCCCGCACCTGCTGGAGATATCGAATCATGTTTGGCTCCCGAGCCTCAAACTCGCCCCACACGTGGCCAGCCACCAACTGAGAGTCGGTGAAGCATTTAACTTCTTCACTTTGAGGTCACGGGCGATTCGAAGTCCAGTGAGCAGAGCCTCAAACTCCGCTTCGTTATTGGAAGCTGGGAAGGAGAAGCGAACGCCATACTCGAAGGTAGCCCCTTCTGGGCTGGTGAGGATTAGGCCAGCGCCTGAGCCACCGACATTGGACGATCCGTCAATATGGAGCAGCCACAGGGCGTCAGGCTTCGGTTGCTCGGGGAGTCTGGAGTGGAACCATCCTCGGGATAGTACATTCAAGGAGGAAGTCAGCTAGAACCTGGGCCTTGATGGTCGGGCGAGGCTGGTATCGGATGCCATGCTCGCTTAGTTCGACGGCCCATTTAGCCATCCTTCCTGATGTCTCCAGGCAATGAACCACCGCCTTGATGGGTTGGTCGGTGAGAACTGTCACAGAATGCGACTGGAAATATGGCAGCAGCCTTCGAACCGACTTACCAGGGCCAAAACCAACTTCTCGATCCAAGTGTACCTTGTCTCGACGTTCCGGAGCAGTTTGCTGACATAGTAGATCGCTTTTGAGTCTTTTTCTCTTCTCTGACCAAAACCGAGCCAATTGCGCCTTTTGAGACCGCCAAGTATAGGAATAGCGTCTCTCCCGAGTTGGGGCTGCTGAGGAGGGGTGGAGAGCCGAGATACCTCTTGAGGTCCTCGAATGATTTCTGACACTTGGGAGTCTTGAAAATTCTTGGCAGATCGGAGAGCTTTAAAGAAGGGAAGGCACCTTTCGGCCGATCGAGCTACGAAGCGGTTGAGGGCCGCGATCCTTCCTGTCAGGCGCTGGACCTCTTTGATAGATGTTGGGGGTGTCATTTGCTGAAGGGCTTGAATCTTCTGTGGGTTGGCTTCGATGCCTCGCTGAGAAACCATGAAGCCCAGAAACTTCCAGAATTGACACCGAAGGCACACTTCGTTGGATTGAGCTTCATCCGATATTTTCGGAGCATCGCAAAGCTCTCAGAGAGGTCCTCAATGTGCTGGGATGCTTCTTTGCTTTTGACCAGCATGTCGTCGACATATACCTCATGTTTCGGCCGATTTGCTCCTTGAAGACCTTGTTGACCAGCCTTTGGTAAGTCGCACCTGCATTCTTCAGACCAAAAGGCATGACACGGTAGCAATATGTACCTCGATCGGTTATGAAGGCGTCTTTTCTTCATCCTCAGGCACCATTCGGATTTGATTATAACCGGAATAGGCGTCCATGAAGGTTAGCATCTGATGCCCTGAAGTAGCATCTACAAGCTGATCGATCCGAAGGAGAGGGAAGCTGTCCTTCGGGCAAGCTTTATTGAGGTCGGTGAAGTCGATGCAAATCCGCCATTTGCCATTCGACTTCTTTACCATGATGACATTGGACAGCCGACTTGGATAGTTTACCTCCCGAATGAAGTTTGCCTTAACAAGTTTGTCGACTTCTTCCTCAATCGCCTTCTGCCGCTCAGGGGCGAAGCTCCTCTTTTTCTGCTTTATGGGCCGGAACATCTCATCTACATTAAGACGATGGATGAGAACATCCGGGCTGATTCCCGGCATATCGGAAGCTGATCAGGCGAAAACATCAACATTCCTTCGGAGAAAGTCGATCAGCTCCGTCCGAGGTTTTCCTTTTAGCGTGACCCGATCTTTATAGTTCGGTCTGGCCGAGCTTCGTTCAGCGGCACCTCCTCCAGCTCTTCAGCTGGTTCTCCCCGTTGTTCGGCAAAATCTTCCGAGCGTCCAGTCCATCAACCTCGGGCAATTTGGATTGCAAGCTGGTTACGAAACACTGCCAAGCTACAGCTTGGTTTTCCCGGACTACCCCCACTCCCCATCCGGTAGGGAACTTCATTGCTAGGTGCGGGATGAAGACAACGCTCTAAGGGACATCAGGCCGGGTCTCCTGAAAATTGCATTGTAGGGCGATCGAAGCTTGGTCACTAGAAAATCTGTGTGGACCGTGGCAACAGAAGGCCAAGTTCCTACACGGACCGTCAAGGTCACGACTCCTTCTGGGTTGATAACATCACCGGTGAACCCCATTAGGGTGGAGTCACAGCTCGAAGATTCTCTATAAGCAGTTTCATCTTCAGAAACACATCGAGATACAAAATATTGACGGAGCTTCCACTATCAATGAGAATTCGATCTACATTATAGTTGTTCAGATTAAGGGATACAACCAACGCATCATCATGCGGAACTGTATTTTCTGGAGGTCGCTGTCGGAGAAGGAGAGCTCATTTATGCGCGCTTTCTTTGGCACCGAACCTTCTTCATCGTTCCGTCCACTTGACGGACTGCCAACTGCCTTAATCATATTAATGTGACCAGCGACCGGAGGATTCGGAGGAGGTTGTTGAGGCTCAGGTTGATGATCGCCCCTGTTCCTTGGCTCGGGTGCTCTCCTGAATTGGTCCAACCTACCCCGTTGGATGAGCCTTTCGATCTCGTTCTTCAGTTGCTAGCACTCAGTGTCATGGCCATGATCCCGATGGTAGCGACAGTATTTGGTGGGATCTCTCCGGGTAGCATTCCCTCGGAGAGGAGGTGGTCGGGGGAGCTGGCGCTCTATCGCCATGAGGATCTCCGCCCTTGGAGCAGTGAGCAGAGTGAACCGATTGAACCTCCTTGGCGGGCTCCGGGTGCGGTTCCTCGGCGGGGGCGAAGGAACCCTTTGGCGGCGAGGCGGACTTGGCTGGCGGGCGGATTGATGCTTGTCGAGCCCTTGGGCTCCTTTTTTCTTGTCAGCTCGGTGCGGGCAGCTCTCCGCGATTCTTCCACTCTGGTATTTGTCCGCCAGAGCCATCATATCGGAGAGGTTCTAAGGGTAGCTGATCTCCAGCGCCAGGTAAAAGTCACTCTCCTTCAATACTCCGCCTGTTAGGCAGACATGGCCACCTCATTATTAAGGTGGTCCACTTCAACATGGCCGTGTTAAAACGGTCGAGATATTTCTTCAAGGAGTCCCCCTTTCTCTCTGCTTAACCTCAGAGAGGGAGTTGGATCTCCGCCGATGACGACGGCTGCTGACGAACTAGCTGATAAAGAGGCGGCTCAACTCGTCGAATGAACTAACGGAACCTGGTTTCAAAGCATTGAGCCAGGTTTGAAAGGATCCCCCCTGAGGGTGAGGGGAAGGCGCGGCAAAGGACCGCATTTGATGCCCTGTGGAACATCATGATCGATCTGAAGCTGCTGAGATGGTCGTCGGGATCGGAGGCCCCATGATAGGGCTCGATGGCGGGCAGCTTCACGTGGGAGGGAATCACTTCCTCATTATTCCCTTGGAAAAGGGAATGCCCTGCTCCGTCTGATGGTGGAGTGGATGGGCCTGTTTGGCGGCATCTAACTCCTGGCGCATCTCTCGGAGTTGTTGGCGGATCTCTTCAGGCACAATAGGAGGGGCCAGATGAGGAGAGAAATGAGACGGTGTCGAGTCGTGGCGAGAGAACACCGGAGAGAGGGATCGGGCCCGTCGAGATCAGGGAAGATCTTTGCCACGACCTCTTTGGGGGGCTGGCTCAGCTTCCCTAGGGCGGCGAGAGGGGTCTGCGACCCCATGCGGGCCGGAGGAGGAGATTGCCGGATGAGCGGGGGCTGCATTCTCCTCAGGAGGATGCGAGGCAGGAGCGGCTGGTCGGGGAGCTTCAAAACACCCCTGAATCAAGTGGGTTAGAGCCTAGACTTGCTGGACCAGTAAGGCAAATTGGTCCTGGGTCACTGGGGCCACCGGTGGCGATGGAGTCTCAACTGGCAGCGGTGGTGGCGCTACACTGCTCATCGGATCAGGTCTTTGGGAGGCGACCTGATCCCGGGCTTCGGAGGTAGCCTTTCTTCGGTTGGCCATGGGAGGAGTTCTCTTTCAGGTCGAGATCCTTGTCTCCTGAATTATAAGTTTATGGGACTTGAAGGCTCTTCCTCTAGCGCCATTTTGTTGCTGCTGAAATCTGTCCTCCGATTCGAGCGCGATCGGGCTCCCTCCTGGGCGGACCTGCAAAATAGTCCTCACGCGAGAGGCGTTGGGGGAGGCCCTCCACGGAAGACCCTCCGACGCTCAAGTCAGCGGGGATCGGCAACCAACAAACAAGAGGAGAAGGCTCTCGCTGAAAAGTCTCTCCAAGGGTGGCCTTTTTGAGCTCTGAGCAGAGCGCCAATGGCGAAAAATGAGGGAAGTCAAGGCAGAAAGAGAGTGTGCCAGTGAGCAAGTGCACATACCTGAGGAGTCGGCAGACGACTCTATTTATAGAGGATCACCTGATTCCTTGGGGGCGTCGTGGGTTCAAAAATCGTTAGGATTTGAATCCAGTTTGTTATGAGGTCAGTAAGATTCACATCTTGCTGGTTAGAGGATCGATTGCTGGGAGAGCTGGTTGACGTCTCGAGATTTGGTAGGTATATAGGATCCAGGGCTCTAGGCCACTCTCAGATATGATTTCTGTTTGGAATCTTACGGATTTGAACTCTTCCGCACCGAATTCCGCAGAGGCCTTGAGTGCCCGGTCTAGCCGTGGCATAATGATGACTCAGCTAACGAGGTACAGTCGGATGGTTCGACCGGGATCGAAAGAGACGATATAGCTCGATTGAAGCCGAGAGATGATATAGCTCGGCTGAAACCGAGAGATGATATAGCTCGGCTGAGGCCGAGATGTGATGCGCGCCTTAGGAATCCTTGGCTCGGTGAGGGGCTAAGGCGCTCCGATTCACTGAGGCTGACTTGTCTCTGGCGGGTATTGTTCAGCACGTGGGAGTCAGGGTTGATCCTAGCCTCCTTGCATGATTATTTATGCAATGGCAATTTTACCCCTCAACATATATATATATATATATATATATATATATATATGTGTGTGTGTGTGTGTGTGTGTGTGTGTGTGTGTGTTTTCATTCCACTACATCTTCCTCATGAGCACTGGATTATATATATGTTCAGATATGATTTGACATAAAATCAAATCTGATTTTAGCAGAAAGTGCTAGTAATTGAATTGCTAAAATACTAAAAGAATTCTGTATATTATAGATTAAAAATAGGACTACTCAACCACTAAAATACGATGCAAAGTTTTCTCTTCTTTTCTTTTCGTTTTCTTTTTCTAAGGCATCATACATGAATGGTAAAAAAGATGGACCAATAGATTATTATCATTCATCTAAAACACCATGCAAAGTTACAAACATGCTTGTCAATTCCTCATTCTTGTATTAGTTATCCTACATTATGGAAATAAAGGATTTTTTTTTTCATTTTTCTCTCTTTTTCTAAAAAATGTATAAGCAATATTTAAATAAAGGGAGGGGTTATGGGCCAAAATCTCAAATCTACAACCAACTTAATGATCACTATTGAGAAATAGCAAAGTATTTTTAAATGGGCAAGTCTGCGAAGAGGGTTTCCTCCATTATAGCAGCACTTTAGTATGGATATTTATGCATTCATTATCACTCATGCAGCACTCAAACATCTTATGCTCATAAATGGCACAAAGTCATGAACTTCCATTTCGTTGCTTTTTAGCATGAAATCATAGAATCATGTTGGTCTCTGCTATGTGTCTACTCTAAAAATAAATATTTCACTGGAAGACAAAAGACAAAACTCCAAGTCCATTGGTTAATGATGGAATGCTCCTTCATTTTGATAACTTCTTGTTCAAGGCAGGTATCGTCAAAAGATTCGTTCTGTCTGAAGTTCTCCATGATGTACAAACGCTACATGTTTGATACATCCCCAAAATATAACACTATAACCATGCTTCCTTGATTTCAATTCTTGTGCCTTTTCTGATCACATTCAACCATTTTTTCCCCTTCCATTATTTGGTTTAATCATCTCTACCTTGATGCTGAACCTTTGCCTCACAAAGATGCGATGTCATCCTCTTGTCTGTCATAACTTTTGGGCTGATCCTCTTTCAGCATGGTGTATGATAGTATGAGCCCGCCTCCCCCTTGGCTCCGTGTACTTTAATCTCTCTAGCCAATTCCATATTGAATATAATCTGGAGTTGGATGACCAGGAATCAAATTGGGCATCTTTTCTTATTGGTAAAAAAAAAAAAAAAACATAACACCATCAGAAAGCATGCTGAAAATAGTTCTTTCCTAATTGGTAGAGATAAAGATATCATGCTTGTATCTTTCTAGCATAGACAAGCACAATATGATACTTTTAGTTCATGGAATAATCTCATAACTATAACCATCATCATCCAATCTTGCCGATTTATTTGGGATCAGCTTTATAAGCTTCATTCGCCAAGGATTTTTAGATTATTATTTCAAGCTTTTTCATATCAATTTTTACCATCTCCATTTCTGTTATCCTTAGTGTTCTCCTTCTTTTGTTGCATCCTTTAACTAAAACTGCCCCTTTTTATTAGATTCCTCTATGATCTTCATGATAAATTCCCATAGTATTTTCATTGTTTCTCCATCACTTTGTCTTTAATCAGCACGCCTTGTATTGAGACACCCTTTGTCCCAAGTGTTGAGACAGAATGAAGTGGTAGCATGTCCTGTTTCATGAAAAAGTCATGGCAATCTCGTCCTACGAGATTTGAAACCTTGCTAGAAGCGTTTCTCACCTCATCCAACTAGTTATAATTCTACTAGATGTGTTTTGTTTCTTTCTATATCTTCTTTTTGAGAACTAGGACAAGAGCAAACCCAACTGAAATCAGGTGAGGGTGGGACTCCTACTGAGTTCAGTGGTACCATCCTCCAATGACTTTACCAATTGCATAGTTGACCCTCTTTGTATATTTCATTTATCTCTCCACTATTTTGTATACCATAACTATGACTAGCATTATTTTGTATACAAAATAGTTTCTCCCCATTATTTTGTATCATAGATCCTAAGTAACAAATCAGATCACTTTCTGATGTTCTCTTGTCCATTCTTAATCAGCACCTCATCTTCATTTCTATTTTAAATAAGATTATATTCATATGCTCTATTTCATTGTTCTGACAGCCATCACACCCTATAAACATCTTCTGAATCTTTCTTCCATAAATATAATTTAGCATTTGGTAATGTGCTTTGATCATCAGTTGATACCATATAATTTGCATGTAAAACATACAATGGCTCACATTCTCAATAATAGTAGCAGTGGTTGAAACTTTGCATGTATTAGCTTTACAGCAGTTGTTACATACTTATGGTATGAAAACAACTACTAGACCTTGTTAATGCAGCGACATACGTATCCTCTATAATCTTCTAAATTATCCTTCCTGTTAGCTTATCATAAGCTTTATCCAAGTCAATGATGACCATAGGTAAAATTTTCACTTTGCTTTATGTTTTTTAATTGTTACCGAAAATCATCACATACTTTCCTTCTCAATCTCCAAGCTCCTTATCATTGTTGTTTTGCATTGTTGTCCTCGTCTTTCTTTGTCCAATGGGTAAGTTAGAAGTAGGATTTTTTTTTGCATCAAATATTGTAAAAGACTAATGACCCGCAGATATGGTAGTCATGCAGGGAGGGGTGATGGGCTCTTTCATGAGGAAATGTCCAACATAAAGTTCCGTAAGTATGGTTCGCACAGTGCTATGGAGAAACGAATGAGAGAGTATGGACAATAGGCAAAATAGAAGAAAGTCAGATAGTTTAGGCATAAATTTATGTCATTTGTAACAAAATTAATTGTATTTGATAAAATAAATTACCCAAAACTGAGGTTAACTCTAAATGAGAGGTATAATTATTTTTGTTTGATAGAATTTATCTAGATGATCAAACAATCTTTACAATTTATAAATTAATTATATGAAAAATTAGAGAAAATTACATCTGAGTGAAATCTTGGCATAAACTTAGTTATACTAATTTACAAAAATAAATAAAAAAAGCAGAAATAAGAATATAATTGCATTAATTATTCTAATGCTTTCCAAAATTTTAAAAAATAAATCCAAAACTATATGTGAAATATTTACATGGTATGCAATTATAGTCTTATATATGTGTATGCACTTATATGTGAAATTCAATCTTGTATATCTTTATGGATCAGGTTGAAAATAAAATTGATTTTCTGTTTGATATACATATTGTTATAGTCATTGAAAAAGCTTAACCCTTTATTTGTGTCTCTACAAGAATTAGATTAAAAAATAAAATTGATATTTTGATTGATTTCCATATTTGTTTTAGTTGTTGATAAGCTGAATGAATCTTTTGTGCATCTGTCTATAAGAATTAGGTTGAAAATAAAAGTGATTTTCTGTTCAATCTGCATATTTGTTTTAGCCATTGAAAAATTTAGTCGAATGCTATCTAATGAGAATGTTTCTTAAGATTTGGGTTGATTAACCAGTTCAAGTTTGAAATCATAAAAAGTCCCAATCCTACATATGCTTATCCTCCATAACGATGCATCCATCTCCTTCAAATGCACTGATGCTGTTAGCTCATCAATCCAGAGTTTTGGTTACTGCTACGCTATTTTCTACCTTTGGGTCCACCATCAGTTATGTCCTGTATGTTATACTGACAGTGAACCATTTCAACTGTCAGGTTAATGGACTGTCAATCAACCTTCTGACAGTGAACTTGTGACTGTTTAAATGAATAGCCATTTTAGGTCCATGCAGCAACCATGCTGACAAAACAAACTATAGATATTTGCAACATTTTTTTTTTCAGATATTTGTTAATCTCAATTTGCAGGCATGTGTGCATGTGTCCCGTGGGTTGATGGGTGGGGGTGTGCATGCATGCAAACATGTCTATAAAATCCGTATGCCTGAACCCAAAACCTTGAACTGCAACCAGCTTAGGTTGAATTTCTAACTAAAGCATTTTATTCATCTCAGATGCCACCACCCTGCAGAAAATTGGCTGTGTTTGAGCTGTAAAGATGTCCTATGCAGCCGCTTTATCAACAAGCACATGCTCAGTCATCATGAAGAAACAGGGCACTGCTTAGCTCTCAGCTTCAGGTATAATATTTCAGCAGTTGTCTCAGCTCAACGCAACTCATCTAAGCCTTTTCCCAACTACATGGGTCAGGCTAATATTTCAGCAGTTGTTTTCCATATAATTTAATTTTAGTAGGTGTGGTTTTACTTATATGGTTTCTTTCAACTTGTGACAGCGATTTGTCAGTTTGGTGTTTTGCATGTGAAGCATACCTTGATGTTCAGATGATTTGGCAGTTGCGACCCGTTTATGAAGTTGCCCATCTGTTAAAATTTGGACAGCTCCCACCATTTTGTGCCATTGAAAGCCTGCAGTTGAGCAGTCAAGATGTAGGTTCCTCAAGATCTTAGTTTTAGTATGTAGCTGTTACAGCTCCTGTTGATGTGAAGAGAGATGTGGAATCCAGTCTTTGTCCTTCTTTAGTTCAACTAGGGATTTATCTTGTGTTTATTCCAGAACTATAGCGATTGTGGACTGACAGAAAGATATTAGAAATGGCAGAAAATTCTAGTTTTGTTTGAACAGTGATGCTAGCAACTGCACTTTAGATTTCATTCTTCTTCTCATATTGTTTTTATTTTCTCAGTGACTGTAAATCATAGTACAACCCATAAATGATGGAAGCCATTGGTTTCATTCCCCATCTTTGAATGGAAATTACTTCCTGAGATGTTAACCCTGAGAAAGGACTACTAGAGCTCATATTTCTCCAGCGTATGCTTGTCAACCTCTCTGCTCATTGTATGCCAAATTTGGCCAACTTTCAGGTTTGTCCTCATTTTTGCAATATTTGTTGTGCCTTATATTAGATGGCTAAAAAACAGGCGGTTCCATCATACACTGTATATGTTCATTTTTTGTTGCTTGTTGTGCGCTTTTTCCTTGGCTGTGTATACGGCTCCAACCTAGCTCCTTGATAACCGTAATGTGAGATTCTTGAGGGGGCCTATGTTTGCCTGACTGCTATATCTTTGTGATTTTTTAGAGGCATGACTTCTCTGGTCCATGCTGCTATTTTATTCTGCTTCCTGAATAAACCCAAAAACGATGGCATATTTCGTACCTTTGATTTTGGATGTGATAAGAATATGGCAGCTAAGCATCATCCAGCCTGGAGTCTGTTTAAGTGTCGACCCCTGAGTTACCCAGGCCCATCGTGCCTTTAAAATTACTCAGGCCCATCGTGCCTTTAAAATTACCGTGTTGTGCTTGGCACGGCCCAGTAACAAACGGATGCCTGGCACGGTAAAAAAAAAATTCAGATCCGGCATGGCCCGTGGCCCATTTTGGTTTACGGGCCGTGCTGGATCTGAGCCATGCCGGGCCTGGCATAGTCCACATGGGCCGTGCCGAATCCGGCACAGCTTAAGCATCAGTAGGCACAGCATGGTGCTGTGCCTAGACATGGGCCGTGATGAATCCGGCAGCATGGTGTTGTGCCTACTGCCTAGGCACAGCAGTCGTGCTGGCTGTGTGCCTAGGCCTAGGTGCCTAGGCACAGCATGGTGCCTAGGCACCGACCGTGCTATGCCTAGGCACCTGGGCACAGCACGGCTGCTGTGACTTGGCACGGCCTGGGCCGTGCCGTGTCGACACGGTGGGCTATGCCAGCACTGCACGGTGGGCCGGTCCAGGCCCGTCATGGACCGTGCCATGCCGAATTAGCGAAAAAAATTATTCGAGCCCGGCACGGCACGGTTTATTGGATTGTCTCGGCATGGCCCGGTACTGTAGCAGTACCGGACCGTGCCTGGCACGACCCATGTGGGCCTGGGCCGTGCCGTGGGCAACACGGCCCAGTGCGTAACACGTAAGAAAAGTCAAGGAGAAGTGACCAGGGAATGGGCTGGCTGCTAGTTTTAGCAAGAGACTTGGGATACTGGAAATAGGAAACGTCTTTGTGCACCGCCTTCAGTGCATGAATGAATGCACCAGGCGCAGCCATTGGCCGCACACCCGTTCGGGCGTGCATGCCATGGCCCATTGGGCCGCGGCGCACTTTGCATGCGCTTTATGAATTTATGGCTTTATGACTCTAAAAAACCTTATGAGATTTAAATGAGCTCACACTCAATAAGTAAGCCTATTGTAAGGGATGCCACCTCATTATTTATATATAGATCAATGGGGCTACAATAAACTAGTTTGGTATGGCTCTCACATGTACTATGCCATACTAAGATTTGGCTGTATAAGTTGGTTTGGTATGGCTTTCACTTGTACCATGCCATACCGAGATTTGGCTGAAATGCACTGATTTTTGGTACTGTCAACTTAAAAAATAGTTTTACTTGCAAATTCCTAAAAAATATACAATTCATGATATACTCAGACATATGGCGTAGGCTATCAAAAAACATTTGCTCTAGTAGCAAAGATGAATACAGTGAGAATTTTGTTATCCTTGGCTGTTAACTTTGATTGGAAATTACAACAATATGATGTGAAGAATGCCTTTCTTCATGGAGATTGTCAACATTCCTATCTAATGTTGATAGCCCAGTCAAGTTGGCAGATCCATTGCGATTGCAACGCCACTCGCCTACAGTAGTTAGGGACCCCTTTCTTCCATCACCGCGGCCTCAGCGACCCTTTGGTTAATTCCTCGCTGTCACAACCTCTCAATAAAGCCATGATCTTATTGGCCGTCTATCAGCACGCCTAACATAAACCAACTGATCCGGTCTTTATCTATGTCTCCATCAGAGTCAGTTGCTAAAATTTATCCTTGTCTAAAATACTAACTAGCTATTTGTTGATTTTTAATAACTAATTCCAACAAATATTAAGAAGTAAACCATTCATCTAATAATCTATATCAACAGACCGTCTTCCCGAACCTTGCCAGAGTTTTTCTACCCAGACCTTGCCTCTTTCCTTCCTTCATCTAGGTTAGTCCTCCCGACCCAACCTTGTTTCCCGTAAAGCAATAGATAGATCCAAGTACACACCAGCTACATAGATCTAGTAGGATGTCCCAAAGAGATATGCATTTCTTATAGAGGATGATGAGCCTACCAATTAGGAAGAAGCAATGTCTAACATTGACTCTAAGAGATGGCTTGAGGCCATAAAATCTGAAATGAATTTCATATATGACAACCATGTATGGACCTTGGTTGATCCATCTGAAGGGGTAAAACCCACTGGGTGCAAATAGTTTTTAAGAAGAAGACCGATATAAATGATAATGTGATTACCTATAAGGCAAGGCTAGTTGTAAAAGGTTACATAACATTAGTGAAATTAAGGTGTTTTAATCATTGCACTACGACATGCATCATATACTAGCTCCAGTTTATAGTGATAGCAAGAGTGAGTCAAGTTTGTCTTTACCCTAAATGAAGGAGCAATCTGCTAAAAAAGTTCTAGGCAGCAGACCGTGATGAACTCAGTTTGCGAGGTATGATACTTGTTACCCGAATTATTAAAAAGAATATGGAGATGATTCTTTTAAAAAAAGGACAAAGCAGTGTGCAATTGTGACACCGACTTACTGGAGTCGTCCGGGCGTGCTTGTCATTATTACGAGCATGTTTCCCATGTCTTTCAAAACAAGCAAGGTTCGGCGAACGACGTGGTAGGCGTTGCAAGACATGCATCCAATTTTAAGCCAAAATTCGACTTGGATTAATTCACCTGTAGTCGGGTTAACCTGATGGACCAATGGGGCTAGGAGACTTGGGTGGTCTATGTTGACTAAACAACTGGTAGGAGACGACAGAGGTAGGTGGTGGAAGGAAACCCTTGACAACTCGCTCTCTGGCTCTTATCGGTGACTGCTCTCTTGGAAGGGGAAATTCTATTTGGCCTGCCGTTTTTGCTGAGGAGCCCTTTATTTAGCTTTTTTTTTTTTTACTCAATAGCCCTCCAAAATTACTCAGTAGCCCCCCTAAATTTAAAAAAATACCTAAACTACCCCTCCCCCCTTCAACCCCCATCCCGCCTCATTTGGCCGAGTCTCTGTTCGGCCCTGGTTCGAACAGAGACTCTCTGTTTGGCCTGCTGGAGGCCGAACAAAAATCTTCTATTCGGCCTACCAGGGCCAAACATGTTGACGAAGTTTGGCCCTGTGTGGCCGAATAGATTTGATCTGTTTGGCCACACGAGACCGAACAACTCACGAACCGAAGGAAAAAAAATTTGATGACGGGGATATAAACCAACCTTTGCGACCGTAGAACCTTTAAAAATTGCTAGTTGCTTATTTATTGCTCGATTATAGGTTAAAATCTCTTCAACCAAGCTTCAAATGGTCGGATCCAAGGATGTTGATCCGGAGTGAGGGAGGAGGAAAGCATAGGCGGAGGACGGAGGGGCTGGCAGGGGTGGGGGGGCTATTTTGGTCCAAATATTTTAGCAGCAAATATGCCATTTTTTTAAAGTGGCAGGGGGGGGGCTCCTTAGCAAAAGACACGGGCCAAAAAGAAGGCGGATGTGGGGAAGAGTGAGAGAGTAGTCACCGATATCTTGATCGGTGCTAGCATGACATGTGAATTACACGTGCCATCATTCGCTACGACCATCTAATTGACGCCTGTGTGACTGGAAGTAGGGGATCATCGGGATCAAAAGACCCGCCTTCCCCCCACATTGGTTTTGCCACCACCACCTCCCAAAGATTCCTCCTCGAATAACAAAATAATATTCCATAAAACTTTTAATTAAAAACCTATAGACTTTACGCTAAATTGCCTAAAGAGTTATCAATTTTGATGATGAGTAATATGGATCAAGGAACAAAATTTATTCGTTACACGAGGCAATTCACTAGAGGTAAGCACTGGGCTCAAAAAAAATTTTTCACTGGTGTGGCATGGCACGGCCCATGACGGGTCTGGGTCGACCAGTCGGACCGTGCCAGCACATGTGCCGGCATGGCCCAGGCGTGCTGGCACGCCAAGAGCTATGCCTAGGCACAGTGCGCTCTTCCTAGGCACAGCCGTGCAGCTATGCACGGCACAGCTGCACAGCCGTGCAGCTATGCACGGCACAGCTGCACAGCCGTGCAGCTATGCCTAGGCACAACGCACTGTTGTGCCTAGGCACAGTTGTGCACGGCTATGCCTAGGCACAGCCTAGGCATAGCTGGTGCCAGGCACAGTGCCGTGCCGGGTCTAGCACGACCCATGTGGGCCGTGCCAGGCTCGGCTCAGGTCCGGCACGGTCCATGGCCCAAAATGGGCCATGGGCCGTGCTGAATTTGAATTTTTTTTTACCGTGCCATGCCTGGCACGGCCCATTTGTTACTGGACCGTGCCAAGCACGACATGGTAATTTTAAAGGCATGATGGGCCTGGGCCGTGCCGTGCCAGGCATGGCCCAGTGTCCACCTCTACAATTCACTCTCATAGTTGAGAAGGTTAAGAGACAAAAAAGCTAGTTACATACATATATATTTTAGTATAATATCCTTTACTTAAAAGCTAGTTACATACATATACTCAAATTGTTGCATTTACGAAAAATATGATTGTGTATTCATATATACATAGATGCTTAGATTATATTTCATAAAGGATATATTGTACTAATCAACTAACTAAAGGATATATATTATACCATTAAAAAAATTAAGTTTTGCTTTTTTTTTATTTTTTAATTTAAAAAAATATTTTGCTGCTAATGTTCTTATATCTTTACAAGGCTTCATGATCTTTCAGTGAGGCATTGAAGAAAACCCCCAAAAATTCAAGCTCTCCAGTAGATGATGCCTCCGGGGTCGGTTAAAGAGGTGCAATACCTTACTAGAAGGTGCTAGAGGAGTTCGCCGATCTTATGCCTGATGAGCTACCAAAAGAATTATTGCCATGGCACATGCATGACCACCGAATTGAGCTGGAATCCAGAGCGCGTGCCCTGGCCAAGGCCCGATGAGCTATGGGGAGGTGCTAGAGGAGTTCGCCAATCTTATGCCCGATGAGCTACCAAAAGAATTACTGCCACAGCGCATGCATGACCACCGAATCGTTAGCGGCGATCGCATGGTGTTGCACCTTGCTTCGGTCACACAGGACAAGCGACCATCCCCATCATGCCCTTTCGCCTCCGAGCCCCCACCACCAAAGAGAAAAAGGCCACGCAAAATATTAGTAGGGTTTTGATATAGATTGAAGCAGATTGCCCAATCCAACTCAACATTGGATATGTACCGGCTCACGTCAGGTTATGTGTGCCCAACTCAATTAGCCATTAGTTATGGTTGGATTGGGCTTCACTAACCCAATCGAAGTTGAAGGCATGACAATGGGCTATGACTTGCATTGCACTAGTCTGTTGGAAAGCCCAAAGCCTCATGCTTCATTGGCTCAGTGGTTCCATGCATCTTTCTTGTGCATTCAAATTACCTTGAATGATTAAAAAGATTGATTATAGAAGATATATAACTGAGTATATTGACAAGTATCTTTGTGGATGGAAGTTTGTCATGCTAAAAGAAAAAGAAAAAGATAATCTGATAAAAGTCTAAGATACAAAATAATCTGATAAAAAGATAATCTTATTGGGTTCAGGCCAACGGACAAATGGTACTCTTTGGAATCTTTCAAAGTCTCTAGCTACCTAGTATGCTTGTTCAAAGTCATGGATATACTCTTTGGTATGCTTGTTCTAAGTCATGGATATAATTTCAAAGGCCGTGGCTTGTGCTTGCCCGCCTCAACAACCTCCATTAGACTTGTGCTTGCCCGCGTCAACAACCTCCACAAGAGCTGGCATATCCTCTCTCTTTTTTATGCTTTGCATGGGGGTCCAATTGAAACCAAATCTTCCACCCGATCGACTGACATATCCTCTTTCTAGCTGCTAAACTTCATTTCCCCTTAGCATGATGATTGGGTTTGAGCTAGAGTGTGCTAGGGTCAACTCCTCACTATGAGAGTCAACTCTAAGTGCAGAACACGACACTTGAAAGGCAGACTCAAGTTCAGACTTGATTTTTCTTATGATTTTGATTGATTAAAAACTTAAATCTTTGAAACACTTAATCAGCATCACTAGTAACATAAGAAATATACTCATATGGTATTTGTTATTCATCAAAATTATATGTGTCAACACAAAACAACACAAAAGTTACTATGAGACTAGATTTGTGGCGTGGCGGGAGGAGGTGGAGTTGCCACTGGTTGCAGGAAGTTAGAGTATCCGGACGTGAGAGCTAGGATGGTACTTAATTAACCATATGTTGTAGATATCTCTATTAATACATAGGAGTAATAACCCTAGGGTGAATGGAAAGTTGCCATATCCATGCCATATCTATCGACTGCTGGGACTGTGGCCTATAAATCCTCAGGAGGTCCCTGATAGGAGCACGAGCCATATAGGATCTCTTCCAAACCCTGATGTCAGAGGTGTGACTTGGAACGAGAGGAATAGATAAAATGCGAAAATAGAGCTTATCTTCGAAGAAGATGGAGTGCAATGTATATTAGGCAGAATGATCCTGGGCAATTAAATTTAATCAAATCCCAGTGCCAAAAAGATGTTTGATATTTATGCACTCAGTTCCCTATGGTGCATGGATTACCGTATGTCGATGCTCAGACGGATTTGAGAAA
Source organism: Calamus simplicifolius (assembly GCA_900491605.1). Classification (NCBI taxonomy): domain Eukaryota; kingdom Viridiplantae; phylum Streptophyta; class Magnoliopsida; order Arecales; family Arecaceae; genus Calamus; species Calamus simplicifolius. The sequence continues at coordinate 333,641 of UESW01001708.1, read as the reverse complement.
TGACACAAGACCATAATCAATCAAGGAGAAAGCTTGAAGGACATTTGATTAAATTTCTAATGAGTATTATGTTTTTTTATTATACATATATAATTTATTTTGATTATATAAAGTTTACTATGCAAATAGATTTTATGATTCTTAAACAAAAATTAAATTTCTAATCCCTAAACCCTAAACTCACTGCGATCACACTCCTCAAACCATATGAACTTAAAATATATATATCAAGAGTATGTAAATTTATTTAAAATTTTTAACTAAACCATTATATATTTTTTTAATTGATATACAAACTTATAAAATTTATTAAATTAAGCATTTCTTTTATGATCATCAATAATGACTTAATAAATTATACAACGAATGTAAAAAATATTAAATGCTATCCAAATAGCATTAAAATTGATGAAGAATGAAAGATAGAAAAAAAACTATTCATGATATAAATTTTCAAACAATCCGAACATAATTATTCATCTGCATCTTTAATTAAATTATAATATCGAGTTGACTTAGTAGTTGATGATTGCATTTGCTCCTCAACAAATATTTGTTCTATAAATATAGAATCATTACATATTCCATCCATTCTATGTATATTAGTTGAACCTTCAAAGTTTTGAACACCAAGAATCCCTCTTTTAGTCTACCTCATACAGTTCCATTTTCACCCTCTTATAAAAGATCACCATCTGACCCTATTCCTATCTACCTTATTTTTTAATTATCTTCTTTAATTTCATAAAAATTACTATTTTATTACAAATTCAATCTTAATTTTCATTTTTCTATTTTTAATCAACGTATAAAGTTAATGAGCTAATTAATAAAAGTTACATTAAATCATAATTTAACCTTAAATTATGTTCATGAGCTACTTTTAAAAAAATATATTAAATCATAAAATCTTTATAAATATATATATATATATATACATATCATCTTAAAATATTTAAAATTATATAAGTTATTTTTAAATATTAAAAAATATATATATCAGCCCGAGCCTTAGCTAGCTCTTCAAAATGCTAGCTAGCCAAGCCCTCTTTATTTTGAAGCTCAGTAACTTTGCCCAAGGCTTAGTCACGAGCTTTTACTATGACTACCAGTCGCCCATAGAGTGCCCTTTGGAGGATAATCACCTGCAACCATACTAAGGCTTACTCGCGAGCTTCTACTACGGCTATCAGTTTTATTTATTTCTTCATTTTTGTGCCTTGAAAAAATAATTTTTATGTAGTGATTGCATTGTTGGAAATTAAATCTAAATCTTTGGTGAAAACCATCACCATGAAGCCCAAGAATCATTCATGTTCAATCATCAATCATTCATTGTTCTGATAGGCCTTAAGGGTCCTCGTTGAAATCTAGTTAAGGTTGGCCAATGCTCGAGACTCAGCGAGCCCTTTGATTGGCTCCTTATGAACCTCTAAAACTAGAGGGATTTTATTGATTTACTGCTTACTTATGGGAGAAATCCATCTTTGATAGTGATTTGGAGGTGAGCACCCGCGCAGATCGAGTTTGCTGCAATCGTATTGTGCGAAATAGAGTGAAAAAATGGATTTTAGCTATTTATTTCATCTGGAGCGAGAGGAAATATTGGATTTTATCTAGGAAATCTGAGGTTTACGGGGCCAAGATATCTGCTGGAGAGAGCCAAGCCAATCCGTAGGTGAGAGCCAACTCTCTCTCCTCTTGGGTCTTAGGACTTATGTCCTTGGAGAGATGCACCCCATGCAACATTGGCAGGAATCCCTTCTTGGATTTCTCCATGAACTATTTTAGCACTTTATCAATGTATGTTGATTGGGACAATAGCACCGTGTCTTTGGCTAGTGATGCTAGCTCCGGTCTTCTCGTCATCCTCGCCGGCTTTCTTAGCCTAGTACTGAATGGGACTCATGTTAGTAATAGGAGGAAACATAACGGCATTGCCAAAGCCTCGGACATAGCAGCGGATAAACGGATCCCTATCCCCGTCAACGCCGTTTGAAAGACCACCACGTTTCATTTCCCAAAGACCCAGGTGCAACAATCCTAGTATTGAATGGGACTCCAGATGAGGTGGTCTTGTGGAAGGAACTGGCAGATGGAAGTTCCGCGCTTCACATCGACCATCTTAAAGAATGCGAAACTCCAGCTGGTAGTGTCAAGGTGGCATGCTGCAAATGCTACACTACCAATACAAAGACCCAGGTGCAACAAGCCTAGTACTGAATGGGACTCCAGATGAGGTGGTCTTGTGGAAGGAAGTGGCAGATGGGAGTTCCGTGCTTCACACCGACCATCTTAAAGAATGCAAAACTCTAGTTGGTAGTGTCAAGGTGGCATGCTGCACCACAACAACTCTAGAATATGCTTGGAGTGGCATCCTCCCTGGATTTTCTGGTTCCATTGAATTGTGACAGCACTGGAGCTATTGCTCAAGTCAAAGAGCCGAAGTCCCATCAGTGTACCAAATATATTCTGCGCCGCTATTACCTTGTGCGAGAGATCATTGAATGAGATGATGTCGACCTTCAGAAGATCAATGGCAAAGAGAACCTGATCAACCCCTACATTAAAGCTCTCAAAATCAAAGAATTTGATGACCATAAATGGAAGATGGGTATTAAATAATGTTCTGAGTGGCTTTAGTCCAAGTGAGAGTTGCTGGAAATTAAGTTCTAAGGCCAATCAACTAACATGTAGATAGTTGTGCAAATTGTAAATGTATGTAAATTAATAATCAACAAAATGTTTATTTGGTGGTTCATCACATTGCATCTTCCTGAAATGAATTCTTTTGTGATGGAGTCCTTATAGCCATAATCGATTTAATAAAGAGAGCGTTTATTGAGTGGTTTTTAAAATGGTCGCGACCAAATGATACATAGTTATAGGATAACTATGTTTCAAGTATAGGTCGTTGTATGTCATATGGGTTGGTTGTCCTCTTTACCAAGAAGTGTGGCGACACTAGTGTGATATGCAAGTGTGATGTATGACATATCACTAAATGTGATCAATCTGTGAAACACTCTTCTGCCAAGAGATGTTCGCGAAGGGATATGAGTATAAGTGTCCCTTTGACCTGAGATGACCATAGTAGCTTATAAGCAACCTACTGTACTTTAGTGCCAGACTACCTAAATTTTTAATTCAGTGATAGAAGGTTTCTGGATGCAGTTAAGTACTTATGGAGCAGTGAGTGGATCAAGATGGGATTGATCCCTCCAAATAGTTTGGAATGAATGTCTCACTGTATTTCAATTTAGCAAAACCTTGGCTAGGATAGTCCTTGTGAGAAGTCACAAGACTTGTGAAGTTGAGACACTTTATGGATGAGCTAATTAAGGGTGGCAGTTAAACCCTAAGTCATCTTGAGCATTGGGCGTCAAAGGAATGAATTATATGGTAATCATATATCAGAGATTCTTGATTGTTGCTCTGTAACTTTCGACCTATCCGGACGTTGGGTGTCATTGCTAGATAACGACTTTGATTGGTACTAAAAGTATTCCAGTGCTACTGGCTTAGTGTTTGAACCTATGGGGTCACACACCATAGGGGTTTCTACTTAACTTGATGACTGAGAAACCAAATGTTAATGATTAATTGAAGGATTAATTTGAAAATACAATTGCTTGCAAGCTCAATTTTATTGAACTATGAAAATCTGGGTCAAATCAAATATGATTTAGTTTGGGCTTAATTTAGGTTCAATTGAGCCCAATGTTAACACCCTTACCCGTTTGAGTTCAAATAATGAATTTGAATTTCTAGCTAATTTTTAAATTCAAGTTTGAATTTGAATTTTGAATTCAAAATTTAAATTTAAATTTAAAAGGAATGTTAATGACCTCTCTCTAATTATCCTCCATTCCTTATCTTCCTTCCCTTTTCTCTCTACGGCTTCCATTTTATGGGGCTGATAATGGGCATTAAAAAGTGCAACTTTTAGCTGAAAAGGAAGATGAAGGATTTTTTTCCTTATCTTTCACCCCTTTTCTCTCCACAGTCTTCATTTTTATGGGACTAGTGATTAACATTAAAAAAGGGCATTTTTGGCTAGAAATGTTGAAAAAGGAAAAGATTGGGAGATGAAGGATTTTGAGGGTGAAAGGGATTCTGGCTATAAAGTTAGGTCTAAAAGGTTTTTTATTGGAGATCTTCTCCATCATAATCTATCCTCCAAGTTCTTTTACAACTCCAAAAACACCTTAGTGTTGAAAAAGAAAGAAACTAGTTATCGAAGCCTTGGAGAAGAGCTAGCAATACGAATAGGCTGGTTAGGATCAGATCCCCGGTGTGAATCACCTGTAGAGGCCATACACCTTTGTATGGCTCGCAGAAGCACCACCTACCACTTCCTTCCATTGCTACGAGAGTTGCTAAGCATCCAAAGGTAAGAGATTTTGAAGTCACTAATGACTTATATATGATCTAAGGTACTAGGCTACATGCATAGATATGATCTATGCTGCATAATTGCGAACTATGTTATTTGTATCTACAAAAATTTAATCTGTGTATTTTTTTATAGCTTTATATATATATATATATTTTTATCATGATCCTGTTGTACGCTGATATTGGATTGATCCAATATTTTATTGCTTCCATTGCATATATATTTTAGACATGTTTTAAAATGCATACCTGTAGCCTACTAATAAATTAACTAACAAAAAGAAAACTTATAAGTAAACTTATGCTTGCAACAATATACCGGTACTGAAATACTCTATGAATAGCTTTTCCATTGGAAAATAACTCATTTATATAAAAATCCATGAATGATGCATTACTTTATAAAACATGAAATCCATTTTTATGTAGAATTTCTTCACTCATTTCTCTGATCCTCACTTGGATCTACTATGCCCACTAGCATTTCTGTTAAAATCTCATCCCCACTAAGATATGCTTTGCCCACTGGCATCTCTTTTAAAACTCATCCCCACTGGGATATGGTTGGCCCACCAGGCCCTTTTAAAACACATTGCATGCTTTTCAAAATTTGCCCATCGACATTTCTTTTTGAAACTCTTTTCCAACTGCGGAATGCTTGGCACACCGACCTTTTTAAAACCAATAGAAATCTTTCATAACTTTATGATGCTGGGCTGTGTGATGCCTCCGGGGTACCACTGATGCGTGTCGTAGCGCAATGATTAAAACACCTTAATTTCACTAATAGAATAGTGAGAGTACGGGATCGATTCCACAGGGACTTTAGCGATTATTTTGAAATAAATTTATAAATTTAACTAAATAGATAATTCGTAGTGTAAAATAATCAAGATATGGTCTATCTTATAAGAGCACGGCCCATACCCGTAGATCACGGTCCGTCCCTTTTAAGAATAGATCAGCCTAAATTATTTTCACTTAAATAGAATTTAATAACAATTAAACATGCATAAAGCTTTATTTCAATAACATCCAAGAGTGCATATTAAAATCTAAAATTGAAATGTTTTATTTTCTAACATGAAGAAGGCAACAAAAAGCAATAAATTAAACCGGGCTGAAGTCTTTGTTCCTCCTCTGCATGCACCTTCCAAATCACGAATTTGTCATGGGAACAGATCAGCCTCCACGGATATCTCCTCTTCAACGAAGCCTCCACGGATGCAGCGCCTGGAACAGAGCTCCTGGGAACCAGGCAGCTTTCTCTACAGACAGAACTCACGGTTGAGGAAGAACAGAGCTCCCCCAATCCGCCTCCAAGCCACGGCACGAACAGAGAACAGAAGCTTGCGGTGCAGTGCCTTTACGATCCAGAGCTCCTGGGAACTCGTCACGGGAACAGCTTTCTCTACGCACGAGCGGATGCAGATCCTTAGACGGGCACCGCACGAGAGCTCCTCCTCAAACGAAGCCTCCTTGCTGCTATTTGTGAAAGTCCGGATGTGGCCTAGACGCAGAGAAGCAACGAGATTTTGTTGCCATACCAGAGATGACGCGGAGAAGCAACGACGCGGCACGGAGAAAATCCGGAGATATTGCGGACGAGATTATAATTCTTTCCATATGAAGTTCCTACTTCCAATTTGATACTTTTCAATCCAATTTATTTCTTAATTGATGGAGGAAAAGATTGATTTGGAAAAGGAGAAGAATTGGGAGAAATAAGGAAATTTCTGTTGAGAAGACATGAAGTCGGCACTGGGTTTGCCGACTTTGCTTTAAAATATGTGCTAAATCCTTATAAAATTAATTTCGAGCTAGTTTTAAGTCCGATTCGAGTGTCGTTTGCATCGTTAAATTCTTAAAATCGAGCTCTTTAAATTAATAAGGTTTGACCTAAAATATTATATAAAATATTAAAATATTAAATAATAATAGGTACGTTGATTATTAATTAATAGGTTTAGTGATAATTATTTATACGTTTATCACTCCCCCTCAACTTGAATCTTACTCGTCCTCGAGCAAATAAGAAAATTTAGAAACATGTACCAAGCTAGTCCAAGAATTGATAGTTATCTTACAGTTCTTCTTAAAAATTTCTGGTTAGATCATAAGGGAGGTACTTCATTGGATTATTAAGTTTATCCATTTAGTGGTAAAGTGTAGTCCATAAGAATTTATAGAATTCTTCCTTCACCAACTTTTCACTTCTCTGATTAAGTCTTAATTTGAGTTGGGTGTAATGTCTTTTATACTTTATTTCTTTTATTTATTTATTTATTTGTAAAGTCAATGCAATGTCCTAACCCTTGCTTTCTAATTAACCCTTGTAGCGAGCTTTAGGCCAATGGCTCCCAAACCAATTGGTTTTAGGGCATTAGGTGTAAAACACCCCTCGGACTTACTGACTTGAGTCAAAAAGGCTTTAGATAGGACTGACTCTACTTAGGTTCTTTTACATTCTTACCTTTTTACGCGAACAACATCACTTTCTTAGGTGACGGGGCCCGGTTACTTAGTGAAAGATGTTAAGAACCTAATTTATTAACTTTAAGAGAGATTTTTTTTAACATGACATTTTCACCCATACCCTTATTAAGTAGATTGTACTATTAAGATCAGTGGTCAGAGGGTCTGAAATTATTCTAAAAATTTTTCTGGACTAAACCCTACCTTTTATTAGGTTTTCTTAATAATTTATTCCTTAGTATCTCAAAAATAATCTAACCATTAATTCATTAATAGACTGCTTGATTAACTTCAAATCGAGACAGAATTTGGTACACATATCTGATTATAGTTTTACTCGAGGATTTACTTATTCTTTTTCCTCCCCCCCCAACTTAATTTCCATTGTCCCTAATGGAAGAAAAAATAATTTCAAGGAAAGATACTACCTGGTAGAGTATTTGAAGGTTGGATGTTTCATTGTTGCCATCTTCTTTCAATCTGCTTCTGTTGCTCTTCTCTGGTCATACTAAAAGAACATACTAAAAGAATAGAAAGTTAAAAATAACTAATAAACTGGGTTGCCTCCCAAGAGCGCTAAGTTTAAAGTCTTCAGCCAGACTCTACTTATTATGATAATGTTGGGTTCACAAGATCAATTGATTCAACAACTTCTCCATCATTAATTTCTTCTATATATGGTTTCAAACGTTGGCCATTTACTTTGAATGTATTTCCTGCTTGGGGTCTTTAAGCTCTACAGCTCCATGGGAAAATACTTGAGTTACTATAAAAGGTCCATTCCATCGTGAACGAAGTTTTCCAGGGAAAAGATGTAATCTTGAATTGTAAAGCCATACTTTTTGATTTGGTTCAAAAATTTTCTACTAATAAATTTGTCATGATATGCTTTGGTTCGTTCTTTATAAATTTTTGAGCTCTCATATGCATCATTTCGTAGCTCTTCTAACTCATTCAATTGAAGTTTTCTATTGACACCTGCATTTTTCATATCATAATTAAATTGCTTGATGGCCCAAAATGCACGGTGTTCTAATTCTACAGGTAAATGACAGGCTTTTCCAAATACGAGCCTGTAAGGAGACATTCCTATGGGAGTTTTAAATGCAGTACGATAAGCCCATAATGCATCATCCAAACGTTCTGACCAATCTTTCCTATCGGGTCTCACCATTTTTTCAAGGATATGTTTAATTTCTCTATTTGATATTTCAACTTGGCCACTAGTTTGGGGATGATAAGGTGTAGCTACCTTATGAGTAATTCCATATTTGTTCATTAATCCTTCAAAGTGTCTATTCGTGAAATGTGTACCCCCATCACTAATTATAGCCCTTGGGCATCCAAAACGACTAAGGATATTATGCTGAATAAACTTGATTACAACTTTATGGTCATTGGTTCGAGTTGCCATGGCTTCAATCCATTTTGACACATAATCAACTGCCACTAGAATGTATTCAAATCCAAAAGAGGAAGGAAATGGGCCCATAAAATCAATACCCCATACATCAAAAATTTCTACAACCAAGATAGGGTTTAGGGGCATCATGTCTTTTCGAGATATATTTCCTGTTTGTTGACATTGGAGACAATTACGGCTAAATTCATGTGCATCTTTAAAAAGAGTTGGCCAATAAAACCCACTTTGTAGTACCTTTGCTGCAGTTTTCTTTCCACTAAAATGTCCTCCACAGGCAAGAGAATGACAGAAGTTAAGTATACTTTTGAATTCACTCTCGGGAACATCGCCTAATCACCTGATCTGAACAGTACTTAAATAATTCAGGGTCTTCCCAAAAGTAATATTTGATTTGTGAGAAAAATCTATCTTTTTCTTGTTTTGTCCAGTGGGAAGGTACTTTTCCTGTTGCCAAATAATTCACAATGTGGGCAAACCAGGGAAGACTGCTATGGGAAATTGAGAAAATTGCTCATCAGGGAACTTATCTCTGATTATTTCTTTATTGTATTCCACTGAGATCCTAGAGATATGATCTGCTACCATATTTTCAGAACCCTTCTTATCTAAGATTTCTAGATCAAATTCTTGTAGTAGAAGGATCCATCTAATCAGTCTGGGTTTTGTATCCTTTTTTGATATAAGATGCCTCAATGCTGCATGATCTGAATAAACTAAAACCTTAGACCCTAACAGATATGATCTAAACTTTTCTAGGGCAAACACAACTGCTAGTAATTCTTTTTCAGTGGTAGTATAGTTCATTTGTGCATCTGAAAGAGTTTTGCTAGCATAATAAATTACATGGGGTTCTCGATTGAGTTTCTGTCCTAGAACTGCCCCTACAGCATAATCAGAAGCATCACACATGATTTCAAAAGGTATGGTCCAATCTGGGGGCTTGATAATGGGTGCAGTGGTCAAAGCAGTTCGAAGGATGTTATAGGCTGTTAGACAATCTTTATCAAAATTAAAAGAACTATCCTTGGTCAACAAATTACACAATGGTCGAGAAATTTTACTGAAATCTTTGATGAAGCGTCTATAAAAACCAGCATGACCAAGGAAAGATCGTACTTGTTTAACTGAGGTTGGGGGTGGTAGATTTGAGATCAATTCAACCTTGGCTTTATCAACCTCAATACCTCGCTCTGAAACAATGTGTCCAAGCACAATTCCCTCACGAACCATAAAATGGCTCTTCTCCAACTTAGGACTAAATTCATTTCCATACATCGTTTCAGTACCTTAGTCAAGTTCTCGAGGCAGCTATCAAATGATGCACCAAAGACTGAAAAATCATCCATAAATACTTCCAAAAATTGACCAATCATATCAGAAAATATGGCCAACATACATCGTTGAAAAGTGGCTGGTGCATTACAAAGACCAAATGGCATGCGTCTAAAGGCAAATGTTCCAAAGGGACAAGTGAAGGTGGTCTTTTCTTGATCTGCAGGAAATACTGGGACTTGATTGTATCCTGAATATCCATCTAAGAAACAAAAGAAACTTTGTCCCGCTAGCCGTTCTAGAATTTGATCGATAAAAGGCAAAGGAAAGTGGTCTTTCCTAGTCACGGCATTCAACTTTCGATAATCTATACACACTCTCCAACTAGTTGATGTGCGAGTAGGAATTGATTCGCCCTTTTCATTTTTAATCACGGTAATACCCGATTTTTTAGGTACTACTTGGATTGGACTGACCCATTGGCTATCTGAAATTGGATAAATGATACCAGCATCAAGCCATTTTACTACTTCTTTCTTAACAACATCCCTCATGTTTGGATTTAGCCTTCGTTGCATGTCTCTATGTGGTTTGGCTTCAATTTCACTATGAATGTGGTGCATGCAAACGGAAGGGTCAATTCCCTTAAGATCAGCTATTGTCCATCCAATTGCCTCTTTATGTTCTTTAAGTACATCTACCAATTTATCTTCTTGCTCAGAGGTTAGGGTAGATGCAATGATTACTGGAAGGGTATCATTGGGTCCAAGGAATGAATATTTTAAGTCATCTGGAAGAGGTTTCAATTCTAGTTGGGGTGGTTCTTCCAAGGATGGTATTAAAGGGTTGGTTTAGTTGGAAGTGGTTCATATTTTATAGTCCAAGGAGGGATGGTGTCGAACTTAGGTGGTTCTAATAACATGTTTATCTCTTTGGTATACTCATCAATATCAAAGTCATCTATTCCAAAATGTGTAAGACATGTTTGTAAAGGATCCGAATCAATCAAACTTTGGAATTTCTTATCTACTACTTCCTCTATCATGTTACTTCATTTAAATCATACACAGGTGGTCCTTGGGAAGCATTAAAAATATTTAATCTCATCTTCTTGTTTCCAAAAGATACATCCATCACACCTGTTCTACAATTTATACATGCATTAGCAGTAGCTAGAAAAGGTCTTCCAAGGATGATGGGAATTTGGTTAGGATTACCACTAGATTCCATATCTAACACAAGGAAGTCGACAGGAAAATAGAATTCATCCACCTTTACTAATACATCTTCCAATATTCCACGAGGTTCTTTGACTGATCTATCTGCCAATTGTAGTGTTATGTCGTGGGTTTCAACTCTCCAAATCCAAATAACTCATACACTGAACTTGGGAGAAGGTTTACACTCGCACCCAAATCTAATAATGCTTTCTTGATTGTGAAGTTTCCTATGACACATGATATAATCGGGGTACCAGGATCTTTTAGTTTGGGTGGGGTTATTTGCTGAACAACTGAGCTGACTTGCTCAGTCAAATGGATCTTTTTTGGTATTTGTGTCTTGGCTTTCCGTTTTTGTGTGCATAGATCCTTCAAAAATTTGGCATAAGCGGAACTTGCTTGATAGCATCGAGAAGAGGTAAGTTTATTTGGACTTGCTTAAATAACTCAAGCATCTCATTCATTTTTATATTCTTCTTATCTGAAGGCAAAGGAGATTCTAAAGCACTAGGGAATGGGGCTTTAGGTATGATTGCTTGATCATTGAATTCCTTTTCTTTTCATTTCTTCTCTTTTCTGGTTTAGCCACTTCTAATTTCTGGGTTGGTTCAGGTGGGTTCAATGTTTTTCCACTTCTTAGAGTCATGACTGATTTAGCATGTTCTGGGAATTTGTCAGGACTATTGGAACCTTCAGCCATGAATTGTCCTTTCGGGTTATCGATAGGCTGACTAGGTAACTTACCCTCCTCCCTTCTACTGAATGCTGTGGCTAATTGACCTATCTGAGTTTCTAGTTTTGCAATAGATTGTGTGTGGGAGTGAAGGATTTGAGTATTCATTTCTAGCCCTTTCAATGCTTGTAACACTTTGTCTTCAAAAGTAGGCTGATTATTCGGAGGTTGTGGGATGTTTGGATATTGTGAATATGCATGCTTCTAAAATTGGTTTCTTGATAATTAGGTCTGATCGATGAATTGGTACAGGTTGAGGTTTCCAAGAAAAATTTGGGTGATTTCGCCAGCCAGGATTGTAAGTATTTGCAAATGGATCATTTCCTGTTCTAGGAGCTAATCGGGTTTGGGCTTGGTGGGCTTGCTCTTGAACAAGTTCAGGAAATTGGTATGCAGCTGGACATTCACCTATAGAATGGGTTGGACTCGAACAAATTATGCAGACCTCATGTAATTGAGTAGATGGGGAAGAGATGTTTCCAACTTGTAGAATCCGGTCAAGTTTATGGGATAATTCATCTACCTTAGTATAGATATCTGTAGAATGACCTATTTCATATATTCCACCTCTTTTAGGTTCTACGGGAGGGTCTCGACGAGCAACTGACATGTGATGTAATGAATTCTCACTCAATGTCTCAAAGAGTTGCCAAGCTTCATGTTCATTTTTTAACATAAATGTCCCACCACATGAAGCATCAACCATTTGCCGATGCTTTTCTGATAAACCATCATAAAAGCACTGAACCAGTTGCCATTTGGGTATAGCATGATGTGGACATTTTCTAATCAGTTCTTTGAATCTCTCCCATGTCTCATGGAACATTTCTCCATCTGTCTGGGAAAAAACTTGTTATGGCTTTTCTAATTTGATTCGTTTTTCCTATAGGAAAATATTTCTTAAGAAATTCTCTCTGAAGATGATCCCAAGTTGAAATTATAACAGTGTCTAATGAATTTAACCAATACTTGGCTTTATCTTTTAGGGAAAAAGGGAATAACTTAAGCCTAAGTGCATCATCGGAGAAATTTTGAATCTTGACAGTTGAGCAAATTTCCAAGAATTCATCTAAGTGTTTGTAGGGATCCTCATTTGTAAGTCCATAGAAAGATGGTAACATTTGGATTACACTTGACTTAATTTCATATTGGACAGCCTCTACTGGAGGCACTTGAATGCAGGGAGAGTAGGTATACCTTGAAGGAGTGAAATACTCTTTTAACTGTCGTGGTTGATTATTTTCGTTATTAGGATCCATAATTCTGAGTCTGTTTGCTCTAATAGTTCTTTCTATCTCAGGATCTAAGGGTATAAGGTTGGGTTGCAACGATCGGCGACCAAGCATACACCCTACCAATGACTCTAAAGCAAACAATTCAGTTTATTTAGAAAGGGAGATTCTAAAGAAAATATCCTAAAAGATTCCTAGAACTAAGAAATGAATAATTAATTAGGGTTTAATAATTCTTAGCAATCAAGTTAACAAAGATTAGACTCTCTATTCTAGGTTTACCCTAGATCTAGACAGCTCCTAACTTCCAAGACCGCCTTGGAGCCCTCCAAGTCAAAAATTAGCTGATCAACTAGCCAGTTGAGGATAAGGTCAGTGGGGGTCCCCCGTTGCTTACTAGGTAAGCGAACGGAACCAATTAAGTAACCACTTTCCTTTCCTTTTCTAGACACCAGTTAAGCAGTCAATCTCGACCCGGTCCAACTCTTTTGGGTGCCTTGTCCTATTGAGCTCGAGTTCCTTAGGGGCTGATGTCTAGTTAATTTTAGAGTTAAAGGTTTGGGTTAATGCAAAATGAAGGATGTGGTTTGTGGGCCAAGGAAGGGTGATGAAATCCCCACCTTATCTTGATTAGGGGTTTGTGCCCTTAAAGTTAATTATGAAAATGCTATGCAACAAACAGATGTCCAACTCTTGAAATTATCAAACAAAATTAATCTAATTATTTTTTTTAAAGATTTTTGTGATTAGGTTTCTAATTTCCTAATAAATTATGAGATGTCAATGGAAGAATTTTGAGTTTTGCAGAAAATAAATTTACCTAAGTCAATCTAAGTATAAATAAAATAATTATTTATTTATATATTTATTTTATATTTATATTTTTTTTTCTTAAATTAATTATGTTTATGGAAGTTGTCTTAGGGTTTTCTTTCAGGTTTTTTAAGGTAAGTTAATTAAAAGGAAAATTTGATTAGGTTAAAATGGATTTGTGAAGGAAAGTAATTTTTTTTTTTTGTTAAAAAGAAAATATGCAATTAATACAAAAATAAATATGAATAAAATTAAGAGAAAATTAATCTATTTTTTTTTATTTTTTTATTTTTTTTTTTTTTTTTTTTTTTCAAAATAACGCACTTAAGTCCCGGCAACGGCGCCAAAATCTGATGCGTGTCGTAGCGCAACGATTTAAAACACCTTAATTTCACTAATAGAATAGCGAGAGTAAGGGATCGATTCCACAGGACTTTAGCGATTATCTTGAAATAAATTTATAAATTTAACTAAATAGATAATTAGTAGTGTAAAATAATCAAGATATGGTCTATCTTATAAGAGCACGGCCCGTACCGTAGATCACGGTCCGTCCCTTTTAAGAATAGATTAGTCTAAATTATTTTCTTAAATAGAATTTAATAACAATTAAACATGCATAAAACTTTATTTCAATAACATCCAAGAGTGCATATTAAAATCTAAAATTGAAAGTTTTATTTTCTAACATGAAGAAGGCAACAAAAGCAATAAATTAAACTGGGCTGAAGTCTTGGAAGTCTTTGTTCCTCCTCTGCACACACCTTCCGAATCACGAATTTGTCATGGGAACAGATCAGCCTCCATGGATATCTCCTCTTCAACGAAGCCTCCACGGATGCAATGCCTAGAACAGAGCTCCTAGGAACCGGGCAGCTTCTCTACAGACAGAACTCACGGTTGAGGAAGAACATACCTCCCCCAATCCGCCTCCAAGCCACGGCACGAACAGAGAACAGAAGCTTGCGGGTGCAGTGCCTTTAAGATCCAGAGCTCCTGGGAACTCGTCACGGGAACAGCTTTCTCTACGCATGAGCGGATGCAGATCCTTGGACGGGCACCGCACGAGAGCTCCTCCTCAAACGAAGCTTCCTTGCTGCTATTTGTAAAAGTCTGGATGTGGCCCAGACGCGGAGAAGCAATGAGATTCTGTTGCCATATCAGAGACGACGCGGAGAAGCAATGACGCGGTACGGAGAAAATCCTGGAGATATTGCGAACGAGATTATAATTCTTTCCAAATGAAGTTCCTACTTCCAATTTGATACTTTTCTATCCAATTTATTTCTTAATTGGTGGAGGAAAATATTGATTTGGAAAAGGAGAAGAATCGGGAGAGAAATAAGGAAATTTCTATTGAGAAGACATGAAGTCGGCACTGGGTTTGCCGACTTTGCTTTAAAATACGTGCTAAATCCTTATAAAATTAATTTCGAGCTCGTTTTAAGTCTGATTCAAGTGCCATTTGCATCGTTAAATTCCTAAAATCGAGATCTTTAAATTGATAAGGTTTTACCAAAAATATTATATAAAATATTAAATTATTAAATAATAATAGGTACGTTGATTTATTAATTAATAGGTTTAGTGATAATTATTTATGCGTTTATCAACCACCCTACAGTCACCCTCCTATAGGTGTACTCTCATCGGGGGTATAAACTAGCAACAGAATCCCCACACAAATAGCACCCTTTACCCATGTGGTTCATCTAGAAAAGTGAGTTTTTTCTCTTAACACTGAGACCTCAAGTTTTCTATGTGTCCCCTCAGGCTATATAATATTCAGCTCACCACTAAGCTATGATTCTCTGCCCCCATGGGTTGCTTGCAACCTGTCCTACTAGACTTGGTCTAACTTGTACTCACCCTTAGCTGTGGGATCATCATACGATCGAATCGCAAGGAGATGCCAGCTCAATAGCATTATGCAATGCTCATGCTACGATACAGCCTACAGGGTGATCAGTCCCATAGCTACCCGATTGCTCTATATGATACATGCATCAAAACATAATCTTTTGAAACTTTACCATGCATATTTGCCATGCATGATTTTGTAACTCATGCATCAAAACTCAGGATCAATTCTTTTACTCAAAACTCATGTTTAAACTCATGCTTGAAACTCATGCTTTTTAAACTCATGCTCAACTCATGCTTTTAAACTCATTCTCAAACTTATGCTGAAAACTCATGCTTTTAAACTCATGCTGGAAACTCATGCTTAAACTCATGCTTGAAACTCATGCTTTCTATACTCATGCTTAACTCATGCTGGAAACACATGCTTTTAAACTCTTGCTCAAACTCATGCTGGAAACTCATGCTAGAAACTCATGCTGGAAAGTCATACTTTTAAACTCATGCTCAAAAACATATACTTTAAGCTCATGCTGTAAACTTATAATTTAAACTTATGTCCAGAAATAATGCTTTTATTATATCATATACTAGATTCTCATTTCCCAAATTTAAACCACATATAACACTATATTAAACCTTTCACATCAAAAGTTTATTTCAGAATGCTATCATGCTACCATAATGCCTTTGAAACTCATACTTTTTCCTTGAAAATTATGCTTTCTTTCTAAAACTCATTTTATGCTTTAGTAATGCTATAACTTATGCTTTAACATATGCTATAAGCTCATGCTTTTCATTAATACTCATGCTATGAAACATATAGGCTCAAAATTCATATTTAGAACTCAAGCTCATGCTTTGCTTTATATTTATACTTTTAAATATATGCTTTAGATGCATACCATTTACACACACACACATATATAGATATCCATGCATACTTCTAAAATTCATACTCTTTTTCTTTAAAACCTTTGTTATGCTTTAACTCAAGCTGTAAATTCATGCTTTACTCTCCATAAGCTATAGCCATTTCCTTTTCTTGGAACTCATGTCCTCTTTACATCATGCCTTAAACTCATGTCATGCTTTACATGTTATAAACTCATGCTTTTATTTTTCACAAACTCATACTCTTTTGTGTAATCCATAATCATTTTTTAGACTCATGCACTTACCTTAATTCATGATCCTTTCTTAACTCATGTTTCTTGTCAATTTTATATTCTTTTATTAAGCTCATAGTTTAGTCTCTTATCAGATTTAGATTCTATTATGAAATTCAGGTTCTTTCTTCCAGTTCATGTTCTTTTGTAAGGCTCATGTTCTCTCCTCAATTTCGTGCTCTTTTTATGAACTCCATGTTCTTTTCTCAAATTCAATTCTTTTATGGACTTTATATTCTTTCCCCAATTTCATGCCTTTTTCCTCTCATTCATGCTCTTTTATAAATTATAAATTCTTTCCTCAATTTATATTTTTATGAAGCTCATATTCTTTATTTTATTTATTCTCTTGTGAAGGAATTTATGTTATTTCCTCAATGTCACACTCCTTTTATACTCTCAGACTCTTTTTTCAAATTCATGCTCTCCTCATACTCATGTTCTTTTATGAAGCTGATATTCTTTTCCTTAAATCATATTCTTTTATTGACTCACATTCTTCCCTCAATTTTATTTTATTTTATATCAATCATATTCTTTTTATACTCAGGTTTTCTTTGAATTTCATGCTATGTTTTAAAGTATGTAGTAAATTCATTTTTCTTTTAAAACTCATGCTTTTATAAAAATACATAATTTAGTTCTCATTCCACATATTGATAAAAATCCCTTTTTAAACACTATACTTAACATATCACAATTTAGATCCATAGCAAAATATTTCACAATATATCAAAATAGATCACATGCCAGATGAGAAACCTACTCACCTTAGCGGACAACACTCTTGACTGGGATCAACTCCTATGTTCCGGTCTCCTGGAATAACGCTTCCTAGACCTATGTCACCACATAGACACATATACTATTAGGGTTTCATACATGTAAGGTTTCCCTGAAACTCTGCCTACATACATGCTCAGTCCTCTAACATCTCATAATTTTCTTCCACCCTTTCACTACTTAGAAAAAAATATATGCTATCATCTCAGTAACAACAAATCCATGCAAATCATAGGCTATGCTAGGTTTAAGAAAACTAAGGCTTACCTTAGAAGCTAGCAAGGCCACCAAGCTCTTCCCTTTCCTTCTTTTTCTTCTTTCTTTCTTCTCTTCTTTTTCTTTCTCTCTTTCTCACATCAAGCTCTCTGTTTCACTCTTTCTAATCCCCTTTTTTCCAAGTTCTTCCCTTTCCTTCTTTTTCTTCTTCTTTTCTTCTTCTCTTTTTATTTTTCTTTCTCTCTTTCTCACATCAAGCTCTCTGTTTCACTCTTTCTGATCCCTTTTTTTCTTTTTTTTTCCTCACTCTATCCTAGCAAACCCGAGAGAAAACAAAATCTAGGCACCTAATTGGGTGCCAAATTTTTATTTTTCCTCCAATTTGGGTGCCTAACTGGGTGCCCAGTTTCACTTTCAACAAATTTGGGTGCCTAACTGGGCACCTAGTTTCACCTTCTACAAATCTAGGCTACTAACTGAGCACCCAGTTCCATTTTCCCAAATTTGGGTGCCTAACTGAGCGCCCAGTTTCCCTTGTTTCAAATTTGGGCACCTAATTGGGCACTCAATCTCCATTTGCTTTAAAACTAGGTTCCTACTCGGGTGCATAGTTCCCTAAATCCACCTCTGGGTCAGCCCTTAACCCATATAACATTTATCCAATCACTCTTTTAGCACACAATGAGTTTCCAAACATATAAAAATTCATTAATCAAACCCTCAAGAAATATTTCCAACACTTATAAGTGTTTAAATTTCATTTCCACAAGATTTTTCACCTAGATTACATATATCATGATATCAATTTGAAAACAAAGGCATACTCAAAGATTGAATTATAGGTCTCCAAAGCTCAGGATGTTATAACTCATATATCCTATTTAATAGTGCAACAATTTATATGCCAACTGTTCCTCTTATGCTGCAGCAAGCACCTCTGCACCTTCTTTCACAACTGAGCCCTCCATCTAATAGAAATTATTTTTTAACCTTCTCCTTTTCATCACCACTAATACACCCTTGGTAATCCTCAAACACCTGCTACCTAATTGGCTTCCAAATGCATAACCATGCTTTTCCAAGTAGCCCATGAAAATTAGATTTTTCTTCAACTCCAGCATGTATTTGACATTGGTCAAAGTCTTTATAACCCAATCATACATTCTCACCCTTATGGTACCAACACTAGCAACCTTACAAGGGTGATCATCATCAGGTCTTACACTCCCTCTATCAGATCTTCATAAGTTGCAAACCACTCCTGATGCGAATTATAGTGGTGAGAATATGTTGAATCTAGTGTCCAATACTTGTCATATTGCATGGTCTCATCTAAAACTACTAGTAGATCATCCCTACTATCTTTAGAATAATTTGCACCACCATTGCTGGCCGAACTATCCTTGGAAATGCCCTTTTCCTTCTTATTTTTCAAAAGTGGACAATTCCTCTTCAAGTGACCAACTTGATGACATTTGTAACACTTTCATGCCTTCTGCTTGCCCCAAAACTTCGATTTGCCTTTGGACTTATCTCTAACCTTTTCTCAAGGTCTTCCTTGCCTCTCATTTACAGCAAGAAGCTCTATGTTAGAACTCCCCATGCGGATCTTCTCTCTTTATTGATTTGACTAAAGAATACCCACAACCTCTTCAAAATTCAGGGTTTCCTTTCCATAACTAAGGTTGTGATTAGACCATCATAGGAACTTGGAAGCAAATACAACAATATAATAGTTTTATCCTCCTCATCAATCTTCACATCAAGAATCATAATCTCTAAGCACATTTGATTGAATTTCTCAATGTGAACGACAAGATCTCCTCCTTCCAGCATCCATAATCTGTACAATATTTTTTTCAACCATAACTTGTTTGTCATGCTTTTTTCCATGTATGTATTCTCTAATCTCTCCTAAAGCCCCTTTGCCATGGTCTCCATATAGATCTCTAGCAATACTTGATTAGCCAAGTACATACAAATTGTGCTAAAGGAAATCTCCTCTAACACTTCCCAATCTTCAACACTTATGTTGTCCGATATTTCCTTCACCAAGACCTTATAGATTCTCTATTGTACCAGTAAATCATTCACCCTTTACTGCCATATGGTGAAGTTTCCCTTGCCATCATACTTCTCAAAATCCATCTTTAGACTATTAGATGCCATACCCAAACAAGAAACAATACAAATAGCAAAACATAAAATTTTGCTTTAATGAAAAAATCCTATATAGACACCTTACCAAGATTTCAGCCAAAGTTCAATATTTTCTCCACTGAATCAACCAACACTTTGATACCAGATGTCAGTGGTCGCATCCTTTGTCTTCCCTTAGAGCATGGCACACAACAGACCAGCACCAAGGTGCGTGGAGAAGCGAAAACAAGATGACTTGCTGCAGAAAATTTCTGCAGCAGCAGGATTCGGATCTCACTCTTAGTATACCCTTGTCGATGTAGGCAACTAGTTTCTCCTTCTTTTCCCTTCACCAAAAACAAGAGGAGAACATGGATCCTCTCCTTTTGGGTTTGGGAAGTCTAGATTTTCTCCAAAAATTTAAAAGAGGATGACATCAAGTGGGAATAGGCTACAACAATTCTAGTCCCACAAGGATTCTTCAAGAGAAGGCCACTAGGGTTTCTTCTCCTCCTTAGATGCCTTGATTTCTTTTCTTTCTTAGCAAGAGGCAGCAGAAAACCCTAGGAAACCCTAGGAAACCATGTAAAAAAGAGAGAGGAGAAGAGAGACTTCATGGATAAAAGGTTTTCATTCAATTCAGCTTTGTACAAGATGCCAATACATAAAGTATTTATACATGGTCAAATAGAAACCAAACCCTAATAAAAAACTCCCTTGAACAAACCCATATGTGATTAGACTCACTCGCCTTGGACCCAAATCTAGCCTAATGATAGGTTAGCCCCTTCAAGATCCAATTATCTAGACTCAAGAACATTAGGTCCTAATTCTATGGACCTAAAAATCATGAAGGCTAAAATCCTTCACCCTAGGGCTCAAATCAGCCCTAAAACTCCATGAACACCTCATGGGTCACAAACCTTGGACTTTTTATTGCCCAATCAAGGCTTTGGAGAACCACACAAGATCCTACATCTACAAGGTGATCAGTCCCATATATAGCCCAATGCTCTTTATGATGCATGCTTTAAAATACTCAAAAATAAGTTTATAGCTCAAACAAAAATAAGCTATCCTTTCTTTCATGCATGCCCATTCATCACTTTGAAACATACATTGAAAAGCAAGGTCTATGCTTTACTTAACACATAAGTTTTTACCTACAATAATGATTTTCATGAAACTCCATGCTTTACTTTAACACATGCATTAAACTCATGCTTTACATTGAAACATTTCTTCTCATGCAGACCATGCTTTGCTTTGGAAAACACTCTTTACTAATAACACATGCTTTAAAAACATCATGAAATTTGGTTCTCATTTTCCATAATTAGACAATTTGAAACACTACCTACAACATAGCATATCTTTGTTTTATAGCAAGGTTTCAACATAGTATCACATAATAGTTTTCAAAGCTAGATAAGGAATCCATTCATCTTAGCTGTTAGCATACTTCAATAGCTACTACCCCTCTTGGAATGGCTCCCTTGAACCAACCTCTTGACTTAAATCACTAGATATGTAATATCAAGATCACATACACTTAGGTTGCATTTGGTGCATCGCCAGGCGATCCTGAATTATAATGTGGATTATCTACAAGATAGATTATCCCTGAATAGATTACCGGTAATGTTGATAACTGTGTTTGATATACACAAGTAATGTTATAGTAATATTAATTATTATGATTGGTATGACAAATAGATTATCAATCATATAACATCAAATTCCTAAAATACTCTTTAATTAAATTTATTAAAATTTATATATTATTATATATTTGATTTAAAAATACTTGTATTTATAAATGATAATGCCTAAATTAAATGATCCTTAAATTAAAAAAAATAATACTTTATATATAACAAAATGGAAGAGACCATCAATCGAAAGCGGCCGGTGAGGATGCCGGAGGCCATCGATCAAAAGAAGTTTTGCAGCATTTAGAGATGACCGTAGGGCCACTAGGCAGTAAAGATCTACGACCCGACTAGCGGGTGTGGCTCGTGGCCTTCAACATGGAGATTCCAGTGAGGTTGATAGAGAAAGAGGTGAGTAGAGAGTGATGGAAGGAAGCAGGGGCAATTTTGTTAAAAAAAATTATC
This sequence comes from Calamus simplicifolius, assembly GCA_900491605.1. Lineage (NCBI taxonomy): Eukaryota > Viridiplantae > Streptophyta > Magnoliopsida > Arecales > Arecaceae > Calamus > Calamus simplicifolius. Next base: position 311,785 of record UESW01001708.1, on the reverse strand, counting down.
AGATTACAATATTTTCAGTAATATGGATAACCATCTCCTCCTAAGGTAATCTAGATTTTTTAATGAGTAGTAATCTACTATAAGATAGATTACTATTAAAAATATATACCAAACATAGTTATCTGGTGGGCCTAATTTAAATTAATAATAATCTAGATAGATTACCTGCTACCAAATGCAACCCTAGGGTTTCATGAAACTATGCATGCATGCTCTTAGGCTAAGATTGACAACTCCTTAATAAATCCTCTTATCACCCGGCTCAAAACTTTACAAATTTATCACTTGATTCATGAATTCACCACCCACACATTTAGCCATATTTTCTCGTTTAGCTAAGCATGAAACAACTTATAAAAAGTTCATTTACAACACCCATATACTATGTTCCAAAATTTCTTTCACCAAGACATTAAAACTACATGATATTCATGACATGAAGCCATCTTTCATTCATCTTCCTTTTCCTCTTTCGCACAAGATTCTAACATTAATTTTAAGCTTAGGGAGGTTGGAAATTTACCTTAAAGAGGATGCAAAAACCATTAGCTCTTCCCTTCTTCCAAGCTTGCCAAACCACCAAAATTTCTTTCCTCCTCCTTCCTTTCTTCTTATTCTTTCTTCTTCTTCCTTCTTTCCTATGGCTAAAACCCTCTTCTCCTTCTCTTTCCCATGCCCTCTTTTTCTCCCTTTTTGGTATCTTACGGGTGGGTGAAAGAAGAGTGGTTAGTGGGTTTTTAATGCCCTTAATAAATTCCCATTCTACCCCTCTTCAAGTCCAAGTGGCACTCTCTCCACCATAACAATTTGCCCTTGGTACAATTCCCAATTTGCCTTTGGCAAGCTTTCAAATGACTCTCAAAAACTTTTCCCTTTATACCTCTGGCAAACTTCCAAACAACTCTTGACACTCTTTCCTTTATGCTCTTGGCAAACTTTCAAATGACTATCGAAACTTCTTCCCTTCATGCCCTTATCAAATTTTCTAAATGACCTTTGGCCAAATTCCAGCTATGCCCTTAGCAAATTTTCTAAATGACCTTTTGGCAAAATTCCAACTATTACCTTTCACTCACACATTTTCTTACTTTTCTATTACTTAGTGCTAGACATAAGTCCCTCCATCAAATATTTTCTTATTTTATATTGCTTACATGCAGGACATCTCAATTCTACTTGCCACTTATCAAGTTTTCATCAAGGTTTCATCAAAATTTGGTAAAAAAATAAAATTTTTAATCCCACCTTCTCTACTCTAATTACTCATACTAAAAAGCTAAATTAATAATAAATGCATACATAAAAAAAATACAAGGTTTTTAAGTTTGCGATATTACAAATCATGGTAAGGATCCTGTGTAAGATAATAAAATGCGCATCCTTCATTATGTTTAATAGAAATTTTAATGATGATATGAATAATAAATAGAATAAATTAAAAATGTTACCAATTTGGATTTTCAATAATAATGGCTTTGATATTAACATGGCTTAATCATAATTGAGTTTTAAATCTATAAATGAATATCCTTAACATCCAATCTATGGACCTAAATAAGTCTACTAAAGGGAATTAAGCATTAAAATAATGATAGCAATTGAAGACTTGGAATGCACCCCAACTCAAATCCAAACCAAGTCTAGCTCGAATTCTATCTTAATGGGTGGGTACACAAACCAAATCTAGACTTGAATCCTGGCATAGGCCAGGTTTGGTTTAAACAATACTCAGATCCAATCCAACCGATGGCATTCTAGTAAAAAAAGAGCTTGCAATGATATCCTTTTGTTTTTTTATAACATCTTATATATATTGTATTTTAATTGTTGTTTTTCTTTAATTAGTCAAAGTAATGTTGGCTGATGTAGCATAGTTAAAATCTATGATCTTAAGGATGATTGAGGGATCCAATCTCCTAATCAAAAATAGCAAAGCCTCTTTTTTCCCTCTTCTATATTAGAATTTTGGCCATATTCTTCAATTGTAAATTGTTTGCTTAAATAGTCCTACAAAATCAAAACAAAATAAAAGCTAGCTCATCTAGCTTAACGAGAATTTTTATAACCACAAACAAACTTATTAAGGATCAAAATCATTAGATGACTTGTCTTGAACCAATTTTAAGAGTAAGGGAATATATGCTTATTCAAAAGCCCCAAACCACATAATCATCCCCAACCAGGCAAAAATATTTATTCAAAAGGCCCAAAACCACATAATCATCTCCAGCTGTTGGCCCAGATGGCAACCCAAGAGGGGGGGGGGTGAATTGGGTTCTTTAAAAATTTAAATTATGTTTCAAATTAGATAGAATGATGCCAAAGTATGCATGTGAATGGAGTTAAACGAAGCTGAGCGCAGGCAGTTAAAGAAAAGAGAGAGAGTGAAATCAAGACACTACAAACACGCAGATTTTATAGTGGTTCGGTGTAACCAACACCTACGTCCACTCCCAAGTAGCACTTGGGTCCACACTATAATCTCCTTGATTACAGCCGAGTTGTTTTGTAAGCTCACAACTCAAAACTTGTTATTTCACCGGGATCACAATGAACCAGCTGGTTTTTCGGGCTCACCAGCACACAACCCAAAACACAAGCTGTCCTTAGCTTGTCCCGAGGTATAGTACCTCCACTAATTCAATCCCTTGATTGAACTAGCAAACAATAATAAAAATAAAGTTTTACAACACAAGATAGCTCCTTAAATGAGTAAATATTCAATTTAAATAGACAAGGTTAGAAAAGCCTGATTGAAGCTCGTTGAATGTGTGCTTTTCTTCTTTTCCTCTTTTCTCTTGAAGGATTGAATTGGGCCTCAGCTCAGATTCTTCACTGCAAGCTCGGATGAGAAGATGAGGATTTGGGGATTTTTGCTCTCTTTCTTCTTGGGGTGGAAATCTCCTTGATTTTCTCTTGAAATGCTTTTGGATCTCTCATTTGGACTCTTTGAGATTGATGGATTTGCTCTTTGAGTTTTTCCTCTGTGTTTTCTTCCTTGAGATCTTTTGGATTTCTTTTTGTTTTTCTCTTCTTTTGTTCTTTTTGTTTTTTCCCTTTTTATATCTCTTAATCCAGGTTTAGGTGGGAAAACTAGCCGTTGGAGATGTTTGGATTCTTCTACACACAAAGAAATAGCCGTTAGAGATTAGGTGAGAAGAAATATTACCGTTGGAATCCGTTCTGACAGATAAAAAGTCCGTTCCTGACAGGTTGGAGTCGGCTCCAACTTTTCAGGTGTCGGCTCCATGACGGATATCCAAAAATAGAAAGTAAAAGTTCATTGAGGAGTCAGCTCCGAAAAAGTTGAGTGTCGATCGCCGCTTTCGGGTGTCAACTTTGGAATCCATAAGGTGTTGGCTCCAGAAATGCTCAAAATAACACACTCTCTGTTCTCAGGTTAGAGTCGACTCTAGAGACTGTAAGTGTCAGCTCCCAAAATCTAGGTGTCGACTCCGAAAACTGAAACAGAATATATTTTTCGGTGTCTCAGGTTGGAATCAGCTCCGAAACTCTGGGTGTCGACTTCAGACTGTGCTAAAAATCAGGAAAACATTTGATCCGCCATGGGGTCAGCTCCAGACAACTAGATGTCGACTTTCGACCGTGCTGAATTTTGAGAACTGTCTGATACGCCCATGTGTTGACTCCTGACTTATAGGTGTCGACTCCAAGGTCTGAACTTTTGAAAAATTACAATTTGAAACTCATTTTAAAATCAATTTTGAGTGATATTTGAATTGCTAAACTTTCTTAATACCTGAAACACTCCATAAATTTGTCAGAAACAATGTGAATATACTCATAGCTTTTGTTAATAATCAAAATCAATAATTGGGTCAACAATCTCCCCTTTTTGATGATGACAAAAACATTGAGTATATGCATGATTAATTAAAGAGTTTTACGATAGGAATAAGTTATCATAGTTAAGCTCCCCCTGAATGAGGTAGCTCTCCCTATGAAACTTAAAATGAAATTTTCTCTCCTTTTTTTGAAAGTTCATTTCTCTCCCTTAAAAAAATTCATGCAATAATCAACTTAATCAAATTATTTAAGTGTTCAATAATGCATATTCAATATCTTCTCTCCCCCTTTTTTGTTATCAACAAAAAGGTTAAGATAAGATACAATTTATTAATTCAACCACAAGTTAATCATTGAATAAGACAATATTAATTCAAAGAAATTTCATTGCATCAAAAGATTTCACTACATAAGTTTCATTACATCAAAACATTCTATCAAAACATTACATCAAAATGTTCTATTACAACAAAGTTAAAGCAAACTAAAACTTTAAAATCAAAACTGAAGCATGTCTTCAGTCCTTCTAAGATCTTTTCCATTCCATCCTTTTGAATCTTCATAAAATCTTTAAGCTTCTTTGAACCAAGTCAGCTGCAATATTCTCTTGAGCTCTACATTGCTTTGAATATGTGTCAGATCACCGCAATGTCCTTAATCTTTCAAAGATATTCATTAAATCACAGGGATTCAGAAGAAGTTCCAAGAGAGGATCCAATTTGGTTCAGTCTTCTAAGGAGTAAAGATTCTTTTAAACTCAAAAGTCTACTTTCAAACTATTATTCATCTTCTCTTCATGTTCAGCAACAAAGTCTTCAATTGCTCAATTGTAAATCAGAAAAACCAGAAGTTGGAATTGAAGCAGGCATAGGTGTGGACAGGAGCTGGAGCAGAGGTGGTGAAGATCTGAGGCTCTGGTGAATGATGCCTCACTGATGGTCCAACCTCAGATGGTCAGAAGTCCTAATTTCAGCGGCTCTCTCATCCAGATGGCTTTTCTCTCCCATTGACCATTCACTTTTAAACCCCATCCTATGAATAGCCAAGCTATAATAATCTGTGTGTCTAAGGTTCTTATGGTTCATTTCAAATATCACAATACCTTGGCTTCTAAAAACCATAGTTAAAATCATTCCGTAGGCAGGAAGATCTCCTTTTTCCCCTGCCTCTGCCATATACCATATCATCATGCCAGCAAGATTGATGGCTGCCCAGTCAAACACTGTCCATAACAATGTCTCGCTCCGAGACATACTCAAATCTCCAGTTTTGGGAAAAAGATCCTACTACAGATATTGTGTAATAATCTAAGTTCTAAGGGCAACTGATTGCAAAACTTCTTCAAACTCAGTTACATCTCTTCCTAACATCCTTGACAATGCACAGATCTTTCACTGAATTCAGCTAAACCCAGTGGGGATGCTCAAAAGGTTTCCAAGACTTTGAAATAAGATGAACCTTTCCTCTTAAGTGCTTATCCCACCATCTCCTCTTATAAATTAAATAAATTCCTTAACTAGGGCTGGATAAGTGGGAACATCAAAGAACACACTTTCCCATCCCATTCTTTAATTGTCTTCCAATAGAAAACCCTCTTCAAATAAATCAAAATCTACTTTCCTCCATGTAATGACTCCAGCTAAGGGTATCTACCTGAGGAGATGAGGGTGAATGGGTGAAGAGGAATCCTCTTGGGGATGGCTCACGACGGGACGCCGAGCCGTTGCTTCCACGGAGCTCCAAGGACGATCCCCTCTTTGGTGCCATAGAAATCTTAGGGAATGGTTGATTTGAGGGAATTTAGGTTTGGGAGGTTTGGAGAGGTTTTGGATTGTTTGGAAATGAGAAGGTGTCGACTCCCCTAATAAATCAATTTTACCAGGTGTCGACTCCCGCAAAGTCGGGTGTCGACTCCAAGTCGCTAAACAGTCAGCGCTCGAACTGGAGTCGGCTCCGAACAGGTGTCGGCTCCAAGGTCAGACAGAGAGCGACACAGACAAGGTGTCGACTCCACAAATTGAGGTGTCGACTCCAAGACAGTTTCAGAGAAAAATAACAAGTTTCAGAATGAAACTATCAAATAAATTAATAAATTTTGATAAAATCTTTGGAATATGGGGAATCAAATTAATCAAATCTAGATAAATTTCCTTAAAATATGAGATTTCAAGAAATGATGAAATCTAGATAGATTCCTTAAGAGTTTCAAAATCATTCCAAAGGATCACAAATTCCTAATTCTCCTCTAAGATAACAAAATCTCTCTTCACTTAAAGGTTTTGTAAATATGTCAGCTAATTGTTCTTCAGTGTTAACATAATCAAGACAAATTTCATTATTAGCTACATGTTCTCTTATAAAGTGATATCTAATTTCAATGTGTTTGTTCTTGAATGTTGAATTGGATTTTTAGTTAAATTGATTGCACTTGTATTATCACATCTTATGGGTTTTATCAAGTGTGATACCATAGTCTTCAAGTTGTCGCTTAATCCATAGGATTTGAGCACAGCAACTTCCAGCTGCAACATATTCTGCTTCAGCAGTTGATAATGCAACTGAATTTTGCTTTTTGCTAAACCATGAGATTAAGTTACTTCCTAAGAAATTGGCATGCACCACTTGTGCTTTTCTATCTAATTTACATCCAGCATAATCAGAATCTGAATATGCAATTAGTTTAATGTGGAGTCTCTAGAATACCATAAACCTACATTTTTAGTTCCACTTAGATATCTTAGTATTCTTTTAACAGCTATTAAGTGATTCTTTAGGTTCAGATTGAAATCTAGCACATAAACATACAAAAACATATATCTGGTCTACTTGCTGTTAAATAAAGAAGGATCCGATATACCTCGATAATACTTTTGATCAACCTTTCTTACCTTCTTCATCTTTGTCCAGCTTGCATGAAGGACTCATTGGTGTTCCGAGGGGTTTCATTGATTCCATACCAAACTTCTTTGAGTATTTCTCTTGTGTACTTTGTTTGGTTGATGAAAATTCCCTCTTTGCTTTGTTTGATTGGAGTCCAAGGAAGAAGTTGAGTTCTCCCATCATGCTCATCTCGAATTCTCCCTGCATTAACTTTGCAAATTCTTGACAAAGAGAATCGTTAGTAGCACCAAAAATAATCATCTACGTATATTTGTACTACAAGTAAATCTTTACTTTTTTTTTCAAAAATAAAGTTTTATCAACATTTCCTCTTGTAAAATCATTTTCAATTAGAAATTTACTTAACCTATCATACCAAGCTCTAGGTGCTTGTTTCAAACCATATAAAGCTTTGTGCAATTTAAAAACGTGATTTGAAAATTCGTGATCTTCAAAACCTGGTGGTTGTTCTATAAACTTCTTCATTTATAAATCCATTTAAAAATGCGCTTTTAACATCCATTTGAAATAAATTAATGTTCATATGACATGCAAATGCAAGTAATAATCTAATGGCTTCTAATCTAGCTACAGGTGCAAAGGTTTCATCAAAATCAATACCTTCTTCTTGATTATATCCTTTTGCAACTAATCTAGCTTTGTTTCTAATTACTATGCCATTTTCATCTAATTTATTTCTAAAAACCCATTTTGATCCTATTACTGAATGATTTTAGGTCTTTCAACTAAAGTCCAAACATTATTTCTAGTAAATTGATTTAATTCTTCTTGCATTGCTAACATCCAATTATTATCTTTTTCAGCTTCTTCAATAGTTTTAGGTTCAATTTGTGATACAAATGCAAGATGATTACTAATATTTCTCATGATGATCTAGTTCTTATTCCTTGAGATGGATCACCTATAATCAATTCCTTGGATGACTATGGCATATCTCCAGTCTCTTGGAAGATCTATATCATTATGATCAATATTCATCGTCCTTATGTGAATCATCATCTTTAGCTTCTTGTTCATGATCAGAAGATACTTCAATATTAAGTTTTTCAAGATCTTTTTCAATTATGTTTGTATCTTCCTCATCATCAATCTTTTCAGAACTAGATGCTAAAGATTCATCAAAAACTACATGAATGGATTCTTCAACTATTAAGGTTTTCTTGTTAAATACTCTATAAGCTTTACTAGTTGTTGAATAACCTAAAAATTCCTTCATCAGATTTAGCATCAAATTTTCCTAAGTTGTTTTTACCATTATTATGAATGAAACATTTACATCCAAATGCATGAAAGTATTTTATATTTGGTTTTCTTTCATTCCATAATTCATAAGGTGTTTTCTTTAAGATTGGTCTTATTAAAGCTCTATTTAAGATGTAACATGCTGTGTTAATAGCTTCCGCCCAAAAGTACTTTGGTAAGTTGCTTTCACATAGCATGGTACGGGCCATGTCTTCTAGAGTTCTATTTTTTCTTTCAACTACACCATTTTGTTGTGGAGTCCTAGGGGCTGAAAAATTATGATTAATTCCATTTTCAGTGCAAAATTTTCAAATAAGTGATTTTCAAATTCTGTTCCATGATCACTTCTTAGAGACACTATGGTAGTGTTTTTCTCATTTGTGACTTTCTTGAAGAATTTCAGGAATATCGAGAAAGTCTCATCTTTGTGAGCTAAAAACATTACCCAAGTATATCTAGAATAATCATCTACAATCACTAGACCATATTTCTTTCCTCCTAGACTTGTGGTTCTAGTTGGTCCAAAAAGATCCATGTGAAGTAGCTCTAGTGCCCTAGAAGTTGAAACAACATTTTTAGATTTGAAAGAACTTCTAGTTTGTTTTCCAAATTGACATGCATCACAATTTTATTATTTTCAAAATCTAGTTTAGGTAAACCTTTAACTAAATCCATTTTAATTAGTTTTGAAATAAGGTGTGTGCTTGCATGACCTAATCTACGATGCCACAACCAACCAATATCATTTATGTTAGCATTATCAGCAATTAGCAATGACTACTTTAGATAATTTGTCTAAATCAACAAGTATACATTGCCATGTCTATAACCAGTAAATACAATGCTATCATCAATAGAATTAGTTACAGTGCATATAGAAGATTTAAATGAACTTTAAACCTTTATCACATAATTGGCTAATACTAATTAGATTATGCTTTAAACCATTAACATATAAGATATTTTCAATAAATGTGGAGGGAGTTATTTGAATTTTACCAAACCCCATGGTTTGGCCTTTGCCATTGTCACCAAACATAACAACTCCTTCCTTTTTGCTTTTGTTGCCCAGATGTAGTAACCCAAGAGGGGGGTGAATTGGGTTATTTTAAAAAAAATTTAATAGCTATGCAGATAAATGTGCTTTCAACCCTAATTTAGATTTGCAGGGGTGAAGTGGAGTGCATAGAATAATATCAACAGAAAATCAAGCAATCACAAACACAGGAGTTTATAGTGGTTCAGTGCCAAACTCAGCACCTACATCCACTCCCCAAAACCTTTGGGAATTCCACTAATCGTATCACAATGATTACAACCTCTAGCCGAACCAGGCTAGCCCTCTTGTTTATACGACACAAGGCAGCCAAAAACCCCTAGCCAAACCTAGGCTAGTCCTCTTGTTTCACGGCACAAGGAAGCCAAGAACCCCTAGCCAAACCTAGGCTAGTCCTCTTGTTTAAATGGCACAAGGAAGCCAACAAACCAGGGTTCACTAACCCTTTTACAAGATAAACGAGTATGTAAAGAAGAACCTCCTACAAAGAGCAAATATTCAGAATATACTTTACAACTTTTTGAAGCAATAAACTTAGCAATAAATGAAATAGGTTGAGGCAGCTGAGGTCTTGAATGCTTGAAAAGCTTCAATGATTCGGACGACCTTTCGGAGCAAGGAATGAGCATGAATGCACAGCAACCACTCAATAAATATTCAATGAAGGCTCTTTTCTTGGATTTTTCTCTCTTTGAAATTTCTTTTCAAAAATCATCGTCTGGGTGTGCTTCTATTCCCAGCTATTTATAACCATCTAATAAGAAAATATCCGTTAGATACATAAGAAATAAATGGAAATAATAACGGGAAGAAAATATAACCGTTAAACATGTTTCCCTTAAGCATTGAATGTAGATCTCCATTTGAGGAAGGATGAGCACTGTAAAAATTCAAAAATCAAAAGTTAACTATAGCTTGAAATAGCAATAGAGAGAGAAAGAGAGAAAGAAAACTCTTTAGGCGGCGGTGGACTGAAAGAGAGAAGCTCCAGGTAGCTGAGAAATGAATGCAATCGTCCAAGAGTAAAACAATAACCCCCAGCTAGCTAATTAGTTAGCTAACCAGGGAGGTCATAACAAAAGAAACATTCTGAGGTAGCACGTTAGTTAGCTCGGCAGCTAACTCGCCAGCTAACTCCATTTGAAATCCAAATGGCTGCAGGAGAGAGATAGGATAGCTAGTTAGCTGAATAGCTAACTAAAAAATGGCCAGTTAGCTCACGAGCTAACCAGAAGCAAAAATACTATGCTATCCGTCCAGCTTAGTTAGCTCTCCAGCTAACTGAGCAAAAAGGCAGCCAGACGTCTGAATAAAGTAGCTAACTCTCCAGCTAACTAGCCAACCGGCAGCTAGCTCTCCATTTAACTAAAATTTAAATCCATTCGGCTGCAACATTCCCTATGAAAAATAGTTAGCTAACCAGTTAGCTCCAGGATGAAATAGTTAGCTAAGCAGTTAACTAAAAGAAACGTCAGCTAGCTAGAAGGAGTTACAGTTGACTAACAAGACATCCAGCTAGCTAGCTAAAATGGAAGGGTGTTTGGCCGAACCACTGTGACAGGAATTTTAGTTAGCTGAAAGGAATTCCAGCTAGCTAACCAGCTAGCTCACCAGTTAACTAAAATAAAGGGACGTTCGGCCAGGCACCTGAGACAAGTTCCTTAGTTAGCTAAAAGAGCTTCAGCTAGCTAACAAACTAACTCACCAGTTAGCTGAAAAAAGAGGACGTTTGGCTAGGCAACTGTGACAGGCATTTTAGTTAGCTAAAAGGGCTCCAGCTAGCTGAAAGTCATGCCAGTTAGCTAAATAGACTAACAAGCTAACTAACCAGTTAACTCCAAGGCTAATAGTCATATTCAAAGAAAATTAAATGAAGTACTTTCTTACCAATCGATTTTGCATGAAGATGCTTACTTGCAAGGCGACCGAACTTTCCTATATCAATCTTAGAATTGCTTAATTTATTTTGTAATCATCAAAATCAATCTGGAGTCAACAATCTTCCCCTTTTTGATGATGACAAAACCTTTAAGCATATAAAGAGCAAGTGTACATATGGAAGTTTAATAAGTAAACAGGAGTAATCAGAAAACATTAATTTGTCCCCCTGTCAAAATAGATAAGTGAAATCTTTTTCTTTTCTCCCCCTGAATATATGGAGTTACTATTTTACTCCATTCCTTAATGTATGCAAGCAACATTCTTCTTCCCCTTTTTGTCATTAATCAAAAAGAAGTTTGAAGTGTCTTGCAATAACTTTAAGCATAAAGGATCAAGGAGATGTTAACATTCATTACATAACCATAATTAAAACAGTCATGCAGATCAGTACGAGATAATAGATATTACATTTTATTGTTCTAAGTCATAGAGCAGAAACATAAATAAGCACAACAAGTTTGTTCAAAACATATAAGTTAAGTACAATCACTTGTCATCATCAGATGAAGAAATATGCACTGAAACATTTGGCTTGCTTGATGATTTAGGCTTGACGGAGGAAGGCCGTGCCGGTGGAGTGAAAAGGTATGGATGAGAGAAAGAAGCATTAGGCGCAGAGGCTGCAGAACCAGTGATGAGAAACTCCATGAGTTGGTTCATCCTAGAGATGGTTCCAGTCCAATGGTCAACTGCATTTGTAGCATCCGGGGTCTGGGTCTGGTTCGATCTCATTTGATACTCTACCCATTCAGCCTTGGTCTCAAAGTTTTCAAGCTTGTTTTTAAGTAAATTTACCTCCTTCAAAATTCGTTCCATGACAGATTCGTTGTGGTGAAAAACTCTCCCATTAAGAATGTTCACATCATGAACAAGCCTTTCAAGAATGAGTTTAAAATTCAGACATGTTTTTAAAAACATAAGAGATATGTGGTACAAGAGTCTGATCATTGACAGAAGAAGCACTGTCACCAAAGCTTCGACTAGAAGTGGCAAGGGTCAATTCATTGATAATATGACGTAGTTGATCATCTCCATAATCTAACAGTTGGAATAGGAGCAGGAGCAGGGTTGTCATGGCGAAAAGATGATCCAGAAACATTGATCTCGGGTGGATCAGGAAGAAAAGGGTTTTGGTCAGCTGTCATAGCAACAAGATATAGATTAGGTTGGCTGAAGTCATAAGTGAAAAAGTTTTGAGGGGAACAGGCAGGTTGATTCACAGTAGGAGGTGGCATACTAGATTGTCCTATTCTAGATCTAATTTTTAACCAAATACCATCCCTCTTAGCAAAATCCATACGGTGCAGTGAATGAGCATTAAAAACGTCAGAGTGACGTAATACAACTGCAGTTTCTCCTTTAAGTTTGATATTGAAAAATTCAAAAACATAAGTGAGAAACATTCCGTAGGGCAAAGCAGCTTTAGCTTTGGACATAGATTCTCTCATAACAGTTATCATTAATTCAGGTAAATCTATAGGGTCTTCCATTAAGATATCATACATTATGCAAATGTCCCTATCGTTTACCACATTAAATGATCCAGCATGAGGGGCGAGAATCTTAGCAATGATACTATGGAAAAGCCGATTTTCAATAGATAACATATTTGCATCTAATGTTTCAATCTTACTAGCTTCAGTATCATCTATATTAAGGATTAGGCCAATCTTATATCCGCGTTCACTAGAAAGAATCTCTAGGAAACCTTCTGATGGAATTTTCAAAGCAGATCCTAGTGTTTTACTGTCTAGGTCTATTTTAGTCAATTTCACAATGGAAGAGATAGTTCCATTACCAAAGAAAATATTTTCATAAAATTCTCTAATAAGTTTAGGATAAATAGGTCTTTTGGTAGATAAAAGCTTATCCCATCCTTGTTTAACTAACAGATTACCAATTTTGAATCCTTCTTGCTCTAAAAAGTTAAAGTCTACTAACCTCCCATGAACAAATGATTTTGAAGCAAGTAGGGAGTTGATTTGAGTAGAAGACGTGGAAGACTTCCGGCGAAGATTGGCACAATCGTCATCTCTAGCGATAGCCTTCTTCTTGGGAGCCATCAACTTCTTCTAGATAGATTAGTAGGTTGAATGGTAGGAAGGATTTGATGGAAGGAATGAAGAGACGATTGAAAGTGAGAGAAGAGAGGAGAAGATGCTCGGTTGGAGGATAGTTGAAGGAGACGGCTTGATTTTGAAGGGGTGTGAGGAGAAAAAGTTTATATAGAGAATGGGTTTGATGGTTAACTGGTCAGGTGACTGTTTGGTTGCCTGGTCAGTTAGCTAACCATCAATAAAACCTTTTAAATGTCTGGTGGTTGGGTGAAATCAAACTACATGCCTTTTATTAATTTGAAAAGACATAAAGCTTGACAACAAGCAATTAATTTTGACATGAAATTCATTTGATTGATGTGATTTAAAGATGTCATAACTTTTAGATTTCATATCACTTCATTAAATGATTCATTAAATGGTTGGATCAAGCATCCCTAATTCTCTTCTGATTTCATAAAATTTGGTTTCATCAAGTGGCTTAGTAAAAATATCAGCAATTTATTTTTCAGTATTTAAAAATTCAATCACAACATTTCCATTGTTAACATGATCTCTAATGAAATGATGTCTTATTTCAATATGTTTAGTTCTAGAATGTTGAATAGGATTTTTAGTTAAACTAATTGCACTTGTATTATCACATTTTAGAGGAATGGCTTTTTGTTTAATACCATAATCTTCTAGTTGTTGCATAATCCATAAGATTTGAGCACAGCAACTCCCAGCTGCAACATACTCGGCCTCGGCAGTAGATAGTGCTACTGAAGTTTGCTTTTTGCTAAACCATGAAATTAAGTTAACACCTAGAAACTGGCAAGTTCCAGTGGTTGATTTCCTATCTAATTTACATCCAGCAAAGTCTAAGTCAGTGTATCCTATTAAGTCAATGCTAGATTGTTTATCATACCATATACCCAAATTGATTGTTCCATTTAAATATTTAAATATTCTTTTAATGGCAAGCAAGTGTGATTCTTTAGGATTTGCTTGATATCGAGCACACATGCAAACACTAAATAAAATATCTAGCCTACTAGCAGTTAAATATAATAATGATCCAATCATGCCTCTATATAATTTTAAATCAACAATTTTTTAGAATTATGAGATTCAAGTCTACATGATGAGCTCATAGGAGTACCGATACTCTTGGATGTCTCCATGCCAAACTTCTTGATCATTTCTTTTGTATATTTGGATTGGCTTATGAAGATCCCATCTTTTTTTGTTTAATTTGAAGTCTGAGGAAGTAGGTCAGCTCACCCATCATACTCATCTCGAACTCTCCCTGCATAAGCTTAGCAAAGTCTTTGCACAAAGATTCATTAGTGGCACCAAATATGATATCATCAACATAGATTTGAATAACTAATATATCTTTATTTTATCTTTTAATAAATAAAGTTGTATCCACAGTTCCTCAAATAAAATTATTACTAATCAAGAATTTGCTTAATCTTTCATACCATGCCCGGGGGCTTGTTTCAAACCATACAAACCTTTGTTTAATTTGAAAACGTGATATGGAAACAAATGATTTTCAAATCCGAATGGTTGTTCCATAAAAACTTGTTCAGCAATATATCCATTCAAGAAAGCGCTTTTAACGTCCATTTGATATAATTTAAAATTCATATAACAAGCATAAGCAAGAAGTAATCTAATGGCTTCTAATCTAGCAACAGGGGCATAAGTTTCATCAAAATCAATTCCCTCTTCTTGATTATAACCTTTAGCTACTAATCTTGCCTTATTTCTAATTATATTACCATGTTCATCTAATTTGTTTCTATATACCCATTTAATTCCAATAATTTGATGATCATGAGGTCTTTCAATAAGAGTCCAAACATTATTTCTTTCAAATTGGTTAAGTTCCTCATGCATGGCATTTATCCAATCAACATCATTTTTAGCATCATCATAACATTTAGGTTCAATTTTAGATACAAATACTAAATTATTACATGCATCTCTAAATGATGATCTAGTTCTCACTCCTTGAGAAGGATCACCAATAATTAGATCTTTAGGGTGACTAAGAACATACCTCCATCCTCTTTCAAATTCATCATTACCTTTTGAGGCTTCAGGTAGGTCAGCGTTCTCTTCTTCACTTACCTCTTGTGTATCGTTCTTGTCCTTTAATGTGATGTCCTTGAATTGATCTTCAATATCATCTGCATCATTTATACCTTTTCCCTTCCTTGATGGAAGATCATTAGATTCATCAAAGATAACATGAATTGATTCTTCAACTACTAATGTCTTTTTGTTAAATATTCTAAAAGCTCTACTATATAAAGAATATCCGAGAAAAATTCCTTCATCAGACTTAGCATCAAATTTATCAAGGTTTGATTTTTCATTATTTAATACAAAACATCGACATCCAAAAACATGAAAGTAACTTATATTAGGTTTTCTTCCTTTCCAAAGTTCATACGGAGTCTTTTTTAAAATAGGTCTGATTAATGCACGATTTAAAACATAACATGTAGTGTTAATAGCTTCTACCCAAAAATATTTAGGAAGATTGCTTTCACATAACATGGTACATGCCATTTCCTCTAATGTTCTATTCTTTCTTTCAACTACTCCATTTTGTTGTGGTGTTCTTGGTGCAGAAAAATTATGTTCAATTCCATTTTCATTACAAAATTATTCAAAAGATTTATTTTTAAATTCTTTTCCATGATCACTTCGTATTGATAAAACGGAAGAATTCTTTTCATTTGTAATTCTTTTAAATAATTTTTGAAATACTGAAAATGCTTCGTCTTTACTAGATAGATAAAAACCCATGTAAAGCGAGAGAAATCATCAATAATAACGAAACCGTATCTTTTACCTCCTAGACTAGTGGTTCTTGTAGGACCGAATAAATCCATGTGCAAGAGCTCCAATGGTATAGTGGTTGAAATAAAATTCATTGATTTAAAAGAAACTCGGGTTTGTTTTCCAAAATGACAAGCATTGCAAATCTTATCTTTTTCAAAAATAAGTTTTGGCAAACCATGTACTAAATCCTTTTTAATTAATTTAGATAGTAAATCCATGCTTGCATGAGCTAGCCTACGATGCCATAACCAACTATTATATGTTTTATTGTTAGTAGCAACTAGGCAATCAACATTCTGATCATGCAAATCATTTAAATTAACAATGTATACATTACCATGCCTTTGACCAACAAATTTCATGTTTTCATTAGCAGGATTTTTTACAATGCATAAGGACGATTCAAATATAACATTAAATCCTTTGTCACATAATTGACTAATACTAAGTAAATTGTGTTTCAGTCCTTTCACAAGCAAAACATTATCAATATAAGCATGAGGTGTGATGCCTATTTTTCCAATGCCAATTATTTTTCCTTGGCCATTATCACCGAAAGTAACAGCACCTCCATCTTTTGCTTCCAAAGTGATGAATTATGATTCATCACCGGTCATGTGTCTTGAGCACCCACTGTCTAAGTACCAATGTCTTTTAATTGCTCAGGTTGTAAGACACACCTGCATACACAATTTCAACTTTTGTTCTTAGGTACCCAAGCTTTCTTGGGTCCTTTAGGGTTAGTCAAAATGGTTCCTTTTGGGATCCATATTTTTCTTATCTTTTGTGTTTGGCAAATGTAAGATTTGTGTCCAAATTTTCTGCATTTAAAACATGTAATTTTAGTAGAATCATCAGCATGCTCATAAATATTTTTAGAAATTTTTGTCTTTCAAGAGGATTATATCCAAGACCAGCTCTATTGTAAATAGCTCTTTGACTATTTAAAATCATTTCTAATTTTTCTAAGCTTAGTGTAAATCTATCAACAATTGATTTTAATTTATTCACTTCATTTTTCAAATCTTGGTTTTGTTTTGACAATGATTCATTTTCCTTTGAAAACTTTTCTTTTTCAATGGTAAGATTTTTGATTTCATTTTTCAAATCTCTATTCTTTGAACTTAAATTTGTGAAATCGTCAATCAGTTGATAAAATGCACCATGCAGCTCATCAAAAGTAAAATCATCTAAAAGATTAGGGCTTACCTCATCATTATCAGACATGAAGCAAACATTAGCAACTTCAGTTTTCTCTTCATTTTCTGAACTTGTAGCTTCACTGTCACTCCAAGTGGCCATCATTGCCTTTTTATTTATTTTTCTAGATACCTTCTTTAATAGTGGACAATCTGGTCTGATGTGTCCAGGCTTCTTACACTCATAGCATGTTGGAGGTTCACTCTTTTCCTTATCTTTGCTATGATCTCCTTAGACAAAATGCTCTCTTTTTCCAAATCTCTTTTTCTTCATGAACTTCTTAAATTTTTTTGAAATAAGTGCCATATCATCATCTTTCTCACTCACTTGAGGTTTCTTCACTCTCATCTTCTTGAGTTGCACTCTTCAATGCCATGGTCCTTCTCTTCTTTGAATCATCTTCATCAATATGTTGTCGTTGCTGAAGTTCGTGAGTCATCAAAGAACCAACCAACTCTTCAAGTGATAAATTGTTGAGATCTTTTGCTTCTTGAATTGCTGTGACTTTTGCTTCCCATGTCCTAGGTAAAGATCTTAAGATTTTTCTAACTAGATCACTGTTAGCATAAGATTTTCCCAAACTTTTCAAACCATTAATGATATCAGTAAATCTAGTAAACATATCAGTGATATTTTTAGCAGGGTCCATCTTAAATAATTCATACTTATGAACAAGCATATTTATTTTGGATTCTTGACTTGATTTGTACCCTCATGGGTGACTTCAAGTCTATCCCATATTTCCTTAGTAGACATACATGTAGATATGCGATTAAACTCATTTGCATCAAGCGAGCAATAAAGAACATTCATAGCTTTAGTATTTAATTGAGCTAATTGCTTATCTTGCTCATCCCATTCAAATTCAGGTTTTGCAATATTGACATTTTCAATCATAATAGTGGGTGTGTGAGGTCCATTAATTATGATTCCCCATAAATCATAATCTAGTGCTTGAATGAAGATTTTCATTCATGCTTTCCAATATGTGTAGTTTGTTCCATTGAACAAAGGTGGTCTATTAGTTGATTGTCCCTCAATCAACATGGAATTCATTGGGATTACTATTGATCTTTGGCTCCAAACTAATCAAAGCTATAGAAATCAAGAGCACACTGCTCTGATACCACTTGTTGCCCAGATGTAGTAACCCAAGAGGGGGGTGAATTGGGTTATTTTAAAAAAAAATTAATAGCTATGCAGATAAATATGCTTTCAACCCTAATTTAGATTTGCAGCGGTGAAGTGGAGTGCACAGAATAATATCAACAGAAAATCAAGCAATCACAAACACACAAAAGTTTATAGTGGTTCGGTGCCAAACTCAGCACCTACATCCACTCCCCAAAACCTTTGGAAATTCACTAATCGTATCACAACGATTACAACCTCTAGCCGAACCAAGCTAGCCCTCTTGTTTATACGGCACAAGGAAGCCAAAAACCCCTAGCCAAACCTAAGCTAGTCCTCTTGTTTCACGGCACAAGGAAGCCAAGAAGCCCTAGCCAAACCTAGGCTAGTCCTCTTGTTTAAATGGCACAAGGAAGCCGACAAACCAGGGTTCACTAACCCTTTTACAAGATAAAATGAGTATGTAAAGAAGAAGCTCCTACAAAGAGCAAATATTCAGAATATACTTTACAACTTTTTGAAGTAATAAACTCAGTAATAAATGAACTAGGTTGAGGCAGCTGAGGTCGTGAATGCTTGAAAAGCTTCAATGATTCGGACGACCTTTCGGAGCAAGGAATGAGCTTGAATGCACAGCAACCACTCAACAAATATTCAATGAAGGCTCTTTTCTTAGATTTTTCTCTCTTTGAAATTTCTTTTCAAAAATCATCGTCTGGGTGTGCTTCTAATCCCAGCTATTTATAACCATCTAACAAGAAAATATCTGTTAGATACATAAGAAATAAATGGAAATAATAATGGGAAGAAAATATAACCGTTAAACATGTTTCCCTTAAGCATTGAATGCAAATCTCCATTTGAGGAAGGATGAGCACTGTAAAAATTCAAAAATCAAAAGTTAACTATAGCTTGAAATAGCAATAGAGAGAGAAAGAGAGAAAGAAAACTCTTTAGGCGGCGGTGGACTAAAAGAGAGAAGCTCCAGGTAGCTGAGAAATGAATGCAATCGTACAAGAGTAAAACAATAAACCCCAGCTAGCTAATCAGTTAGCTAACCAGAGAGGTCATAACAAAAGAAACATTCTGAGGTAGCACGTTAGTTAGCTCGGCAGCTAACTCACCAGCTAACTCCATTTGAAATCCAAACGGCTGCAGGAGAGAGATAGGATAGCTAGTTAGCTGAATAGCTAACTAAAGAATGGCCAGTTAGCTCACGAGCTAACTAGAAGCAAAAATACTATGCTATCCGTCCAGCTTAGTTAGCTCTCCAGCTAACTGAGCAAAAAGGCAGCCAGACGTCTGAATAAAGTAGCTAACTCTCCAGCTAACTAGCCAACCGGCAGCTAGCTCTCCAGTTAACTAAAATTTAAATCCATTCGGCTGCAACATTCCCTGTGAAAAATAGTTAGCTAACCAGTTAGCTCCAGGATGAAATAGTTAGCTAAGCAGTTAACTAAAAGAAACGTCAACTAGCTAGAAGGAGTTACAGTTGACTAACAAGACATCCAGCCAGCTAGCTAAAATGGAAGGGTGTTCGGCCGAACCACTGTGACAAGAATTTTAGTTAGCTGAAAGGAATTCCAGCTAGCTAACCAGCTAGGTCACCAGTTAACTAAAATAAAGGGACGTTCGGCCAAGCACCTAAGACAAGTTCCTTAGTTAGCTGAAAGAGCTTCAGCTAGCTAACAAACTAACTTACCAGTTAGCTGAAAAAAGAGGACGTTCGGCCAGGCAACTGTGACAGGCATTTTAGTTAGCTAAAAGGGCTCCAGCTAGCTGAAAGTCATGCCAGTTAGCTAAATAGACTAACAAGCTAACTAACCAGTTAACTCCAAGGCTAATAATCATATTCAAAGCAAATTAAATGAAGTACTTTCTTACCAGTCGATTTTGCATGAAGATACTTACTTGCAAGGCGACCGAACTTCCCTGTATCAATCTTAGAATTGCTTAATTTATTTTGTAATCATCAAAATCAATCTGGGGTCAACAGCTTTCAAGGGTGATGAATTGATCCTTGTCTTCCGTCATGTGTCTTGAGCAGCTACTATCGAGATACCACTTTCACTTTGATCTTTTGGCCACAAGACACTCCTGCAAAATGATCAAGTCTTATATTTAGGTACCCAAGCCTTCTTGGATCCTTCATGGTTAGTACCAATAAAGATTGTTCCTCTTGGAACCCATATTTTCTTTCCTTTACTTCTTAAATTCTTGTTAATTTTCTTAAAATTACATTCAAAGGCTTTGTGTCCCTTTTTGTTACAACAATGACATGAAACTTCATTTTTGTCTTGTTCTTTTCTAAAGAAGTTTTTGACATACTTTTATTTTATGTTAGGCCTATAACCTAATCCAGCCTTATCAAATATAACTCTTTGATTACTCAATAATACATTAAGTTTTTCAGAAATATATGTAAATTTATTAATATATTTTTATATTTATCAACTTCCTTCTTTAATCTATCATTTTCATTGGAAATTGATCATTTTTCTTTAATCAAAATTTCATTTTCTGATTTCAATTTTTCAACATCATGAGTAAGATTATCTTTTTTTTCGACAAGATTTAAGTTATCATTTTTCAAGGATTTGTTTTTCTTTTTCAAGGTTTTAAAATCATCAACTAGTTCATTGAATGCTTCAAACAATTCTTCAAAAGTAAAGTCATTAGCTTTGGTACTTACCTCATCATCCTCATTTGCCATAAGACATATGTTTGCAACTTCCTTTTGTTCCTCTTCGGAAGATGATTCATCGCTGTCGCTCCATGTTGTAATATATGCCTTTTTCTTCTTCTTGTAGGTCTTTTTTAGTTGAGGACAATCACATCTAAAGTGCCCCGGTTTCTTACACTCATAGCAAATTAGGGGGTCTTTCTCTTTGTCTTTGTCCTTGTCCTTTTCTTTATCTTTTTCACCTTCCATCTTAATTCCTAATTTCCTTTTATGAAAGGGTTTCCTTCTTCTCATGAATTTCTTGAACTTTCTAGCAAGAAGAGCTGTCACATCATCATCTTCATCCTTACTGCTGCTTTCCTCAATTTTTGCAGCCTTAAGAGCTATAGTTTTCTTCTTTTTAACTTCTTTCTCTATGTGCTGCTTCATGGTTAACTCATGGGTCATTAGTGATCCAAGTAGCTCCTCCAAAGGTAAAGTGTTGAGGTCCTTGGCTTCTTAGATTGCTGTCACTTTGCTTCCCATGTCCTTGGAAGTGACCTAAGAATTTTACGAACCAATTCAAAGTTAGTGTAGGTCTTGCCAAGACTTTTTAGACCATTTACAATATCGATGAATCTAGTATGCATGCATGCTATAGTTTCAGTTTGTTCCATGCTAAACAATTCATACTTATGAACAAGAATATTAATCTTAGATTCTTTAACTTGATTTTATCATCATGGGTAACCTCTAACCTATCCCATATTTCTTTTGCGGAATTACATGTAGAGATACGATTAAATTTGTTTGGATCTAAGGAACAATATAAAACATTCATGGCCTTAGCGTTGAGCTGAGCTATTTTCCTATAATTATCATTCCAATTCCTTTCGGGCTTAGGAATAATAGAACCATCAATTATGTGTGTGGGTGTGCTAGGTCCATTAATTATGACACTCCATAATTCATAATCTGAAGCTTGAATGAATATCTTCATTCTTGCTTTCCAATATGAATAGTTGGAACCATTAAACAAAGGGGGTCTATTAGCAGAATGACCTTCAGCGAATGAAGATCCAGCTTAAGCTGCCATTTGGATCTTTAGCTCTAGATCGTTGGATCAAACAGGAAGTGAGCATTTGCTCTGATACCAATTGTTGGCCCAGATGGCAACCCAAGAGGGGGGGTGAATTGGGTTCTTTAAAAATTTAAATTCTGTTTCGAATTAGATAGAATGATGCCAAAGTATGCAAGTGAATGGAGTTAAACGAAGCTGACGCAGGCAGTTAAAGAAAAGAGAGAGAGAAATCAAGACACTACAAACACGCAGATTTTATAGTGGTTCGGTGTAACCAATACCTACGTCCACTCCCAAGTAGCACTTGGGTCCACACTATAATCTCCTTGATTACAGCCGAGTTGTTTTGCAAGCTCACAACTCAAAACTTGTTGTTTCACCGGGATCACAACGAACCCAGTTGGTTTTTTGGGCTCACCAGTACACAACCCAAAACACAAGCTGTCCTTAGCTTGTCCCGAGGTATAGTACCTCCACTAATTCAATCCCTTGATTGAACTAGCAAACAATAATAAAAATAAAGTTTTACAACACAAGATAGCTCCTTAAATGAGCAAATATTCAATTTAAATAGACAAGGTTAGAAAAGCCTGATTGAAGCTCGTTGAATGTGTGCTTTTCTTCTTTTCTTCTTTTCCTCTTTCCTCTTGGAGGATTGAATCGGGCCTCAGCTCAGATTCTTCACTGCAAGCTCGGATGAGAAGATGAGGATTTGGGAATTTTTGCTCTCTTTCTTCTTGGGGTGGAAATCTTCTTGATTTTCTCTTGAAAAGCTTTTGGATCTCTCCTTTGGACTCTTTGAGATTGATGGATTTGCTCTTTGAGTTTTTCCTCTGTGTTTTCTTCCTTGAGATCTTTTTGGATTTCTTTTTGTTTTTCTCTTCTTTTGTTCTTTTTGTTCTTTTTTCCTTTTTATAGATCTCTTAATCCAGGTTTAGGTGGGAAAACTAGCCGTTAGAGATGTTTGGATTCTTCTACACACAAAGAAAATAGTCGTTAGAGGTTAGGTGAGAAGAAATCTTACCATTGGAATCTGTTCTAACAGATAAAAAGTCCATTCCTAACAGGTTGGAGTCGGCTCCAACTTTTCAGGTGTCGGCTCCATGACGGGTATCCAAAAAGAGAAAGTAAAAGTTCATTGAGGAGTTGGCTCCAAAAAAGTTGAGTGTCGGCTTACCGCTTTCGGGTGTCGACTCCGGAATCCATAAGGTGTTGGCTCCAGAAATGCTCAAAATAACATACTCTCTATTCTCAGGTTAGAGTCGGCTCCAGAGACTGTAAGTGTCGGCTCCCGAAATCTAGGTGTCGGCTTCTGAAATCTAGGTGCCAACTTCGGAAACTGAAACAGAATACGTTTTTCGATGTCTCAGGTTGGAGTCGGCTCCGGTTGGAGTTGGCTCCGAAACTCTGGGTGTCGACTCCAGACCATGCCAAAAATCAGAAAAACATCTAATCCGCCATGGGGTCGGCTCCAGACCAACTAGGTGTCGACTCCCGACCATGCCGAATTTTGATAACTGTTCTGATATGCCCATTTGTCAACTCCTGACTTATAGGTGTCGACTCCAAGGTATGAACTTTTGAAAATTACAATTTGAAACTCATTTTAAAATCAATTTTGAGTAATATTTGAATTGTTTAACTTTCTTAATACCTGAAACACTCCATAAATTTGTCAGAAACAATGTGAATATACTCATGGCTTTTGTTAATCATCAAAATCAATAATTGGGTCAACACCAGCCAACACAAGGGCTGAGACTATTAGCAAGGCTTGGTACAAAGGCATACGGTATGAAAAGTGCCCTCGCAATTTATTCTGCGTACCCATAACTCTTGCACACATTATCGTATCCTAATTCACCATTACATACGTTGCTTGGGTCAGGAAATGTAAGCTCACACAACTTTGCCTCCACCACATTCATCTTTATCTCTGTTAAGAAGTAGAGAAGATATAGTTAGAACAAGGTCAATCTTGCTTATGCAGCTTTTAAAAACATAAAATTAACTAAAATTTCTATGACTAGCTACTATGAGACAGAAGATAAAAAGAAAGAGAGGAAGATAAAAGGAAAGCAAAGAACCAAAAGCTATGAGGAGGAGCAAGAGCAAGAGCATAATTATTGGAAGCATTCACTTAGAGCACACCATTGCAGCGCCCTAACAAATGCACACAGTAAAAGAAGAGAATATGATGTAATAAGAAAAAATGGGGAGCTAGTTGTTTATATAGAAGGATTTAGGAGTTCTTTGAGATGGCAATACAATGTCTTGGGTGATAGGTAAGCAATAATTAGCTATGACAACTAGCTTACTATCTCTATCAGTCTTAAAAACAAATAAAATTAGATCCTACCATCTATAGATTTGGTAAACCACAATAAAGAATCTAAATGACACCTTTATATCGTGATAAACAGATTTTATATTGCCTATAATTGATATTTTTTTATTTACACTTAATTGGCATGAATAATAAAAAGGATACCATTAAATCCTTAATTATATCATAGAAACCATTATCATTATTATCTTTAATTCTTACTTAATAAATCAGTTACCATTTTGTTAATTTTACTAAGTACATACCAAATTAGATATTAAGAATTAATAAAATGCCTAAATTATGCCCATATATTAAAACAAACGCATTTTCTATTGTCCATGATTAATATTTTTCTGCTTGTTCTTAATTAGCATGCCTAATAGTTAAATTTTGGTCACTCTATCTTTAATTATTTGACAAGAATCACTATCATTGTTGTCTTTAATTTTGATTTATCAAATCACTTTCCATTTTGTTAATTTCATTACTTACATACCATATTAAATACTATGAACTAATAATAAAATGTCTAAACTATGCCCACATTTATTGATTAATAGATTTTCTACTGCCCATGATTACTATCTTTCTATTTGCAATAAATTGGCATGAATAATACATTAAATTTTTGTCACTATATATTTTATTCTATGTTGAAGACCACTATCTTTGTTATATTTAATTCTTATTTATTCAATCAATTATCATTTTGTTAATTTCTTTAAGTACATGCCAAATTAGAGATTATGAATTAAAAATGTCTAAACTCTGCCCCTACATCATAATAAACATATTTTCTATTGCCAATGAATAATACTTTTTGCCTTGCACTTAATTAGCATAAGTAGTAAATTAGATTTTTTTACTATATTTTAATTGCACGACAACAAAACCATAGATTATCTACCCAATTCAGTTTTTAATTCACATAGATGGCATGCTCAAGTAATAGACGCATTCCATCACCGGTTGATCTATAGTCATTCCATGCTCTAGATAGTCAATGATCAACCTTAGCCGGTTGAATCCTCCTGCATGCTTGAGGGGGAAGAGAGAAGAAAAAAAAAAAGAGGAGGCAATAACAGAATCTTAATCTGGTTGAATTTTCTCTATTCAATGACTTGGAAAATTATCAACCCATCACATAGAAAAATCATTATGAGAAAAAAAATTCAAGTTCAAGCCATGATATATGCCACGTGAATGGTTATGGGATACTATGTAAATCTAATGCCTGCAATTATTCGAATTTGCATGTAGGGGTGGAACATTAGATTAACCCAAGTTTCAAGCCATTAAAATAATCTGTTTCGTATTATGACCACCACCAAATCCTATATCATATTATTATATTTACCATTTCTCATGCCACCGTTATCGGTAGACCATCACTTCTTATCCATAGCTGCCATTGGCCTTGCAACTCAACCATGTTTAGATTGAGACAAGTGAAACATGGATCCAGAGCACTTCTTTTAGCTCAATCCATTGGTTTAAAATTGAGTCCCCATCAGTTATAGACCTCAAGTAGGGTCCATTAGAATCTTTTAGACCCATTGGAACTTTGATGGCCGAGTAAGATCGAGCAATACCCAAGCCTAACCCAATGCATCAGAATTTGAGAGACACCCAACCGTGTTTAGGATCCTATCTAAGATAACAAAATGTGCACCATTCATTATATTTAATAGGAATTTTAATGATGATATGAATAATAAATAGAATAAATTAAAAATGTTACCAATTTGGATTTTCAATTATAATGGCATTGATATTAACATTTGTTAATCGTAATTGAGTTTTAAATCTGCAAATGAATATCCTTAACATCCAATCTATAGACTTAAATAAGACTACTGAAGGGAATTAAGCAATACAATAATGATAGCAATTGAAGACTTGGAAGGCAACCCAACTCAAATCCAAACCCAATCTAGCTCAAATTCTATCTTAATGGATGGGTACAAAAACCAAATCTTGAATTGAATCCTGGCATAGGCCAAGTTTGGTTTAAACAATACCCAGATCCAATCCAATCGATGGAATTCTAGTAAAAAAAGAGCTTGCAATGATATCATTTGTTTTTTTAATAACATCTTATATCTTTTGTATTTTATTTGTTGATTTTCTTTAATTAGTCAAAGTAATGTTGGCTAATGTAGCGTAGTTAAAATCTATGATCTTAAGGATGATTGAGCGAACCAATCTCCTAATCATAAATAGCAAAGCCTCTTTTTTCCCTCTTCTATTTTATAGTTTCGGCCATATTCTTCAATTGTAGATTGTTTACTTACATAGTCCTACAAAATCAAAACAAGATAAAATCTAGCTCATCAAGCTTAATGAGAATTTTCATAACCACAAAAACTTATTAAGGATCAAAATCATTAGATGACTTGTCTCCAACCAATATTAAGAGAAGGCAATATATGTTTATTCAAAAGGCCTCAAACCACATAATCATCTCCAACCAAGTAGTATATATTTATTTAAAAGGCCCCAAACCACATAATCATCTCCAGCCAACATGAGAGTTGAGACTATTAGCAAGGCTTGATACAATAGCATATGGCTTGGAAATAGCCCTCACAACTTCCATTTGCATATCCATAACTCTTGCACAGATTTTCGCATCCTAATTCGCCAACACATTTGTCGCTTGGGTTAGGAATTATATGATCACACAACTTTGCTTCCACCACATTCATCTTTATCTCTATTAAGAAGTAGAGAAGATATAGTTAGAACTAGGTCAATCTCGCATATGCGGCTTTTAAATACATAAAATTGACTAAAATTTCTATAACTAGCTACTATGAGAAAGAAGATAAAAAGAAAGAGAGGGCGATAAAAGGAGAACAAAAACCAAAAGCTGCGAGAAGGAGCAAGAGCAAGAGAAAAATTATTGGAAGCATTTGCTGAGAGCACTCCATTGCAGTGCACTAACAAACACACACTATTGTTGACCCCATATTGATTTTGATGATTACAAAATAGTTAGGCAACTCTAAGCTTGATACAGAGAAGTTCGGTCGCCTTGCAAGTAAGTATCTACATGCAAAATTTTATTGGTAAGAAAGTACTTCAGTTAATTTGCTTTGAATATCTTTATTAGCTTGGGAGTTAACTGGTTAGCTAGCTTGTTATTCCATTTAGCTAACTGGCATGGCTTTCAGCTAACTGGGAAACATTCATAGTGCTTGGGCCGAACGTCATTGTATTTTAGCTAGCTGGTTAGCTAGCTTGTTAGCTAGCTGGAGATCCTTCAGCTAACTAATCTTCACGTCTCAGTATGTTGGCCGAACACCCTCTTTTTCTAGCTAGCTGGTTAGCTAGCTTGTGGTGTCCTGTTAGCTAACTGGAATTCGTTTTTAGCTAACTCCAGTTACCTGGCCGAATTATCTTAAATTCTAGTTAACTGCTGAGCTAGCTGCTAGATCTTCTAGCTAGCTGGCGGTTCCTTTAGCTAACTGCTTAGCTAACTATTTTATCCTGGAGCTAACTGGTTAGTTAACTATTTTTTACAGGTGAATGTGTGGCCGTGCGATTCAAAATTTTAGTTAGCTGAAGAGCTAACTCCCTCTCTCCACTGGTCGTTTGCTTTTTTTGCTTAGCTAACTGGAAAGCTAGCTATCTTTTCGTTAGTTAGCTGGAGAGCTAACTAAGCTGGGTGGTTTCTGTACTATTTTTGAAATTAGTTAGCTAGTGAGCTAACTGGCTATCATTTAGCTAACTGCTGAGCTAACTCCTCGTCTCCTTTTGTTCCTGCAGCCGAAAGCCTTAAAATTTTAGTTAGCTAGGGAGCTAACTGGGAATGCACGGCTCTTTATTTTGACCTTTTTTGCTTTTGCTATTAGTTAGCTGGAGAGCTAACCAGCAACCATTTTAGTTAGCTAACGTGCTGCCTCTGGACGATTTCTTTTGCTGTGGCCTCTCTTGTTAGCTAGCTGACTTAAATAAGAGTACTGAAGGGAATTAAGCAATACAATAATGATAGCAATTGAAGACTTGGAAGGCAACCCAACTCAAATCCAAACCCAATCTAGCTCAAATTCTATCTTAATGGATGGGTACAAAAACCAAATCTTGAATTGAATCCTGGCATAGGCCAAGTTTGGTTTAAACAATACCCAGATCCAATCCAATCGATGGAATTCTAGTAAAAAAAGAGCTTGCAATGATATCATTTTGTTTTTTTAATAACATCTTATATCTTTTGTATTTTATTTGTTGATTTCTTTAATTAGTCAAAGTAATGTTGGCTAATGTAGCGTAGTTAAAATCTATGATCTTAAGGATGATTGAGCGAACCAATCTCCTAATCATAAATAGCAAAGCCTCTTTTTTCCCTCTTCTATTTTATAGTTTCGGCCATATTCTTCAATTGTAGATTGTTTACTTACATAGTCCTACAAAATCAAAACAAGATAAAATCTAGCTCATCAAGCTTAATGAGAATTTTCATAACCACAAAAACTTATTAAGGATCAAAATCATTAGATGACTTGTCTCCAACCAATATTAAGAGAAGGCAATATATGTTTATTCAAAAGGCCTCAAACCACATAATCATCTCCAACCAAGTAGTATATATTTATTTAAAAGGCCCCAAACCACATAATCATCTCCAGCCAACACGAGAGTTGAGACTATTAGCAAGGCTTGATACAATAGCATATGGCTTGGAAATAGCCCTCACAACTTCCATTTGCATATCCATAACTCTTGCACAGATTTTCGCATCCTAATTCGCCAACACATTTGTCGCTTGGGTTAGGAATTATATGGTCACACAACTTTGCTTCCACCACATTCATCTTTATCTCTATTAAGAAGTAGAGAAGATATAGTTAGAACTAGGTCAATCTCGCATATGCGGCTTTTAAATACATAAAATTGACTAAAATTTCTATAACTAGCTACTATGAGAAAGAAGATAAAAAGAAAGAGAGGGCGATAAAAGGAGAACAAAAAACCAAAAGCTGCGAGAAGGAGCAAGAGCAAGAGAAAAATTATTGGAAGCATTTGCTGAGAGCACTCCATTGCAGTGCACTAACAAACACACACTATTGTTGACCCCATATTGATTTTGATGATTACAAAATAGTTAGGCAACTCTAAGCTTGATACAGGGAAGTTCGGTCGCCTTGCAAGTAAGTATCTGCGTGCAAAATTTTATTGGTAAGAAAGTACTTCAGTTAATTTTCTTTGAATATCTTTATTAGCTTGGGAGTTAACTGGTTAGCTAGCTTGTTATTCCATTTAGCTAACTGGC
This sequence comes from Calamus simplicifolius, assembly GCA_900491605.1. Lineage (NCBI taxonomy): Eukaryota > Viridiplantae > Streptophyta > Magnoliopsida > Arecales > Arecaceae > Calamus > Calamus simplicifolius. Next base: position 282,258 of record UESW01001708.1, on the reverse strand, counting down.
ATGGCTTTCAGCACACTGGGAAACATTCATAGTGCTTGGGCCGAACGTCATTGTATTTTAGCTAGCTGGTTAGCTAGCTTGTTAGCTAGCTGGAGATCCTTCAGCTAACTAATCTTCACGTCTCAGTATGTTGGCCGAACACCCTCTTTTTCTAGCTAGCTGGTTAGCTAGCTTGTGGTGTCCTGTTAGCTAACTGGAATTCGTTTTTAGCTAACTCCAGTTACCTGGCCGAATTATCTTAAATTCTAGTTAACTGCTGAGCTAGCTGCTAGATCTTCTAGCTAGCTGGCGGTTCCTTTAGCTAACTGCTTAGCTAACTATTTTATCCTGGAGCTAACTGGTTAGTTAACTATTTTTCATAGGTGAATGTGTGGCCGTGCGATTCAAAAATTTAGTTAGCTGAAGAGCTAACTCCCTCTCTCCACTGGTCGTTTGCTTTTTTTGCTTAGCTAACTGGAAAGCTAGCTATCTTTTCGTTAGTTAGCTGGAGAGCTAACTAAGCTGGGTGGTTTCTGTACTGTTTTTGAAATTAGTTAGCTAGTGAGCTAACTGGCTATCATTTAGCTAACTGCTGAGCTAACTCCTCGTCTCCTTTTGTTCCTGCAGCCGAAAGCCTTAAAATTTTAGTTAGCTAGGGAGCTAACTGGGAATGCACGGCTCTTTATTTTGACCTTTTTGCTTTTGCTGTTAGTTAGCTGGAGAGCTAACCAGCAACCATTTTAGTTAGCTAACGTGCTGCCTCTGGACGATTTCTTTTGCTGTGGCCTCTCTTGTTTAGCTAGCTGACTAGCTAGCTGAGGTTACATTCTTTATCTCTTCACCGGATGCATTAACATCTTCAGCTGCTTGGAGTTATTTTTTCAGTCAACTGGCGCCTGAGTTCTTAAGCTGCTCTTTCCCTCTTTCTCTCTCTCTATTGCTATTTTAAGCTACATTTAACTTTTAGATTTTTGAATATTTGCAGTCCTCTTCCTTCCTCAAATGGAGATCAGCATTCAATGCTTAAGGGAAACATTTATAACGGTTATATTTTCTTTCCGTTTTTATTTCCATTTGTTCCTAATGTATCTAATGGATCTTTTCTTGTTGGATGATTATAAAAAGGTGGGATTTGAAGTACACCATGACGATTCGGAAAAAGAGTTTTTAAAGAGAAAGAAAATCCAAGAAAAGAGCTCATATTGCATATTGTTGAGTGGTTGTTGCTGTGCATTCAAGTTCATTCATTGCTCCAAAAAGTCGTCTGGATCTTTGAAGCTTTTCAAGCAATCAAGACTTCAGCTATTTCGATCTCGCTCATTCATTGCTGAGTTTATTGCTTCAAAAATTGTAAAGTATACTCTGAATATTTGCTCATTGTGGGAGCTTCTCTTTATCATTCCTTGATCGTTTTTGTAAAAGGGTTAGTGTTAACCCTGATTATTTTGGGCTTCCTTGTGCCTTGAAACAAGAGGACTAGCCTAGGTTTGGCTAGGGGATTTGGCTTCCTTGTGCCGTGAAACAAGAGGACTAGCCTGGTGTGGCTAGGGGTTTTTGGCTACCTTGTGCCGTATAAACAAGAGGGCTAGCCTGGTTTGGCTAGAGGTTGTAATTATTGTGATACGATTAGTGGAATTCTCAAAGGTTTTGAGGAGTGGATGTAGGTGCTGAGTTTGGCACCGAACCACTATAAACTTTTGTATTTGTGGTTGTTTGATTCTCTACTGTTATCATTCTGTGCACTCCACTACACCGCTGCAAATCAAAATTAGGGTTTAAGCATATACTTGCATTATAATTTCAATTTTTTTAATAACCCAATTCACCCTCCTCTTGGGTTGCTACATCTTGGCAACAACTATAAAAGAAGAGAAGATGATGTAAGAAGAACAAATGGGGAGCTAGTTGTTTATATAAAAGGATTGAGGAGCTCTTTGAGATGGCAATACAATTAATGCTCTTGGATGATAGGTAAGCAATAACTAGCTATGCCAACTGGTTTACTATCTTTATCTATTACAGTATTTAAAACCATTAAAATTAGATCCTACCAGGCTACCATCTATAGATTTGGTAAACCACAAGATAGAATCTAAATGACAACTTTATATCGTGATATACACATTTTATATTGTCTATAATTAATATTTTGTTTACACTTAATTGGCATGAATAATAAAAATGTTACCATTACATCCTTAATTATATCATAGAAACCACTATCATTATTATCTTTAATTCTTACGTATCAAATCAGTTACCATTTTGTTAATTTTATTATGTACGTACCAAATTAGATATTAAGAATTAATAAAATGCCTAAATTATGCCCATATATCAAAATAAACACATTTTCTATTGCCTATGATTAATATTTTTTTCTGCTTGCTCTTAATTAGCATGACTAATAGTTAAATTTTGGTCACAATATCGTTAATTATTTGACAAGAATCACTATCGTTGTAGCCTTTAATTTTGATTTATCGAATCACTTTCCATTTTGCTAATTTCATTAATTACATACCATATTAAATACTATGAACTAATAATAAAATTTTTAAACCATGCCCATAATTGTTGATTAATAGATTTTCTACAGCCCATGATTACTACCTTTCTATTTGCAATAAATTGGCATGAATAATACATTAAATTTTTGTCACTATATATTTTATTCTATGATGAAGACCACTATCTTTGTTATATTTAATTCTTATTTATCCAATCAATTTCCATTTTCTTAATTTCTTGAAGTACATGCCAAATTAGAGATTATGAATTAATAAATTTCTAAACTCTGCCCATACATCATAATAAACATATTTTCTATTGGCAATGAACAATACTTTTGCCTTGCACTGAATTTGCATGAGTAGTAAATTAGATTTTTTTACTATATTTAATTGCACGACAACAAAACACAAGCTTATCTACCTAATTTAGTTTTCAATTCACATAAATGGTATGCTCGGGTAATAGACGAACTCCATCATAGGTTGATCTATAGTCATTCCATGCTCTGGACAGTCAATGATCAACATCAGCCCATTGAATGCTCCTGCATGCTTGAGGGGGAAGAGATAAGAAAAAAAAAGGAGGCATTAATAACAACATCATAACCTGGCTGAATTGTCTCTATTCAATGACTTGAAAATTATCAACCCATCACATAGAAAAATCATTATGAGAAAAAAATTCAAGTTCAAGCCATGCACGTGAATGGATATGGGATACTAGGTAAATCTAATGCCAGCAATTATTCGACCTTGCATGTAGGGGTGGCACATTGGATTAACCCAAGTTTCAAGACATTAAAATAAACTATTTCTTATTATGACCACCGCCAAATCCTATTTCGTATTTTTATATATTACCATTTCTCATGCCACCGTTTTCTGTAGAGCATTACTTCTTATCCATAGCTGCCATTGGGCTTGCAATTCGACCATGTTTAGATTGAGACAAGTGAAACATGAATTCAAAGCATTTCTTTTAGCTCAATCCATTGGTTTAGAATTGATTCCCCACCAGTTATAAAATTCAAGTAGTGTCGATAAGAATCTTTTAGATCCATTGGAACATTCATGGCCTAGTAAGATCGAGCAATACACAAACCTAACCTAATGAATTAGAATTTGAGAGACACCCAATCATGGTTAGGATCCTATGTAAGATAACAAATTGTGCACCGTTCATTATATTTAATAGGAATTTAATGATGATATGAGTAATAAACAAAATAAATTAAAAATGTTACCAATTTGTATTTTTAATAATAATGGCATTGATATTAACATGGCTTAATCATAATTGAGTTTTAAATCTGCAAATGAATATCCTTAACATCCAATCTATAGACCTAACTAAGTCTACTGAAGGGAGAATTAAGCATTAAAATAATGATAGCAATTGAAGACTTGGAATGCAACCGAACTCAAATCCAAACCCAATCTAGATCAAATTCTATCTTAATGGGTGGGTACACAAACCAAATCTTGACTTGAGTCCTAGCATAGGCTAGATTTGGTTTAAACAATACCCAGATCCAATCTAATCGATGGTATTCTAGTAAAAAAAGAGCTTGCAATGATATCCTTCTATTTTTTTATAACATCTTATATCTTTTGTATTTTATTTGCTGATTTTCTTTAATTAGTCAAAGTAATGTTGGCTGATGTAGCATAGTTAAAATCTATAATCTTAAGGATGATTGAGCGATCCAATCTCCTAATCAGAAGTAGCAAAGCCTCTTTTTTCCCTCTTCTATTTTAGAGTTTCAGCCATATTCTTCAATTGTAGATTGTTTTCTTTCATAGTCCTACAAAATCAAAACAAAATAAAAGCTAGCTCATCAAGCTTAACGAGAATTTTCATAACCACAAACCAACTTATTAAGGATCAAAATCATTAGATGACTTATCTCCAAACAATTTTAAGAGTAAGGCTATATATGTTTATTCAAAAGGACCCAAACCACAATCATCTCCAACAAACACGAGGGTTGAGACAATTAGCAAGGCTTGGTACAATAGCGTATGTTACGGAAAGTGCCCTTGCAACTTCCTTCGTGTACCCATATCTCTTGCATAGATTATCGCATCTTAATTCGCCATTACATACATTGTTTGGGTTAGGAATTGTAAGATCACACAACTTTTCCTCCACCACATTCATCTTTATCTCTGTTAAGAAGTAGAGAAGATATAGTTAGAACTAGGTCAATCTTGCATATGCAGCTTTTAAATACATAAAATTGACTAAAATTTGTACAACAAGCTGTTAAAAATTATGTATTCAATATATGAATCAAATTCATGAAAATATAGCGAAAGATAAAATACAAAATTTTCAGATGCCTAGGATCCTTAGAAATATATTTATTTAATTAGAAATAAAATCTAAAACATTAGATCTATTAATACCTAAGTCCTTTATCGATGTAGAAAAAGTTGAAGCCAGTGAATCCTCTGCCACTAGTCATCCACATGTCCAGCCTCTGACGGTGATCCACACAGAGAAGAGTGGATGAAGTCCTTTAAGGTATAAAAATGACTCTTAGAGAGTGAAGGGTACTAGCGCCTCTTGAATCCCCTTCTATAATTTTTAAATTAGAAAATCTTTCCGTAGGTCTAAGGATATAATCTTTTTCTACAACTTGAGAGGAGAAAGAGAAAGAAACATATTAATAGAGAGAGGGAGAGAAAGAGACGTCCCATCTCATGGAAACCTTAATCCAAGGGAGAGGAAGAGACTTTCTGTCTCATGTCAATGTTAATCCAAGGGAGAGGAAGAGACTCTCCTTCTCATGTCAATGTTAATCTAAAGGAGAGGAAGAGCATCTCTTCTTCATGGCAATGTTAATCCAAGGGAGAGGAAGAGACTCCCCTTCTCATGTCTCCGGCTGCATGACGGAGGCTCCGCGGGCAGGGTCGCCCACTTGGGCTTCGAACGTAGGTGCAGCCCGCAGCGGTCAGCGACCCAAGCTGAGTGGTGGACTGGCTAACGTTGTTCCGCATCTGGCCAAGGTGCACCATCGGCCCCATGCATCAGTCAAGTGTCAAAATCTTAGCCCTTAAAATTAGGAGTTAGTTATCTCATAACTACATGTCCCAATCTGGACGTGCTCACCATCCTACCGTAGAGATTCATTATGCCCCATCCTATGGGCATGAATCCTTCTTCACATCGCTGAGATTTATCATCCATACCCGAATAATCAGAGCTATCCATCACATGGAATAAGCCAAATTTGGGTATCCGATTATTTGTTCATTATATGCGCAAATTATCTCTCCCTAAAATTCCTTCCTCTATGATGGATCATATCCATTATTATTTTATCTCCTTTAAATTGGATCTTACCCAATTATTTAATTGATCATCTTATTTGAATTAAATCTAATTTAATTTTTATTTTAATTCATCCAAAATTCTTCTTAATATGTGTGACCCATTAGGCCTTTATCATGTTGGCAATAATTATGTCCTAATCATCGACCTAGGAATGATTAGATAACACTTTGTCCAAGTCAACAACATGATTATAGATCATAAAAGGCCTCTAGCAAAGCATCATGATGACCCAAGAGCTAAGGGTTTTATTGATGTGACCATCAACAACAGTTGTCCATGAACGGTTATCGTACGATTCAATTCAGTCATTACATATCCCAGCTCAGTCAGTGGCATGGAAAGTGTCAACCCTATAACTAATCTTATTTACTTGATCTTAGGAAAGACTAACTGATATGAATTAGAACTCCAAAACTATTTCGGATTCCAACTCAACCTTGCAAGGATTTAATAGTCAATTTAATCCATCAAGTGGCCGTGGGATATAACCCTTTCTATCAAGGGAGATGAATTCTATCTTGATCAAACACCACCTTCATGTGCTTCATATCATACTCAACCGATACCATATTTATCATCCATGGCTAGAGCAACGTTTCTATGTCGTCAAAGCATGGCATTCCACACATGAGATGCAATGGAGATCTCAAGTCAAAGGATTACTCACACCATCATCATTAGAGATCAACCATCGATACTATATTGAATATCCATATGGTATCTCTGTACGGGTCATCCAATGCATCGTTACAATAATGAGCATCCACACACCTATCCAAGTATCTTCATACTTCAATTATGAAATCAGCTGCTCACTCCAATATGAAGATATGCAATATGTGCTAATCTTATGGTATTTGACGATGTCCAGTCCTATCTACACATTGACTAGAAAACTTTAAAGAATCGAATCATAACGTGCAATTTGGATTCATAATTTGTAATATCTATTACAAATTCCATATAGTTTACATTCTTTTGGATTCTATCTCACAAACAAATATATCAAATATATAATAAAAGATATCTGAAAGATAAAGAAACCATTTTTATTTGATTTGTATTCATAGAATGCATTCAATCCGAATGGATCTAGGGCATACACTAACACAAGCTACTATGAGAAAGAAGATAAAAAGAAAGAGAGGATGATAAAAGGAGGGCAAAGAACCAAAAGCTGTAAGGAGGAGCAAGAGCAAGAGAAATTTATTGGAAGCATTCACCGAGAGCAGTCCATTGCCGCGCACTAACAAACACACACCATAAAGAAGAGAAGATGATGTAAGAAGAAAAAATGGGGAGCTAGTTGTTTAAATAGAAGGACGGAGGAGCTCTTTGAGATGGCAATATAATTAATGCTCTTGGGTGATAGGTAAGCAATAACTAGCTATGCCAACTAGCTTACTATCTCTATATCTTACACATTTTATATTGCCTATAATTAATATTTTTTACACTTAATTGGCATAAATAATAAAAAGGTTACCGTTACATCTTTAATAATATCATAGAAACCACTATTATTATTATCTTTAATTATTATGTATCAAATCAATTACCATTTTGTTAATTTTATTAAGTATGTACCAAATTAGATATTAAGAATTAATAAAATGCCTAAAATATGCCCATATATCAAAATAAACACATTTTCTATTGCCATGATTAATATTTTTATGCTTGCTCTTAATTAGCATGACTAATAGTTAAATTTTGGTCACTATATCTTTAATTATTTGACAGGAATCACTGTCGTTGTAGTCTATAATTTTGATTTATAAAATCACTTTCCATTTTGTTAATTTCATTAATTACATTCCATATTAAATACTATGAAATAATAATAAAATGTCTAAATCATGCCCACAATTGTTGATTAATAGATTTTCTACAGCCCATGATTACTACCTTTCTATTTGCAATAAATTGGCATGAATAATATATTAAATTTTCATCACAATATATTTTATTCTATGATGAAGACCACTATCGTTGCTATATTTAATTCTTATTTATCCAATCAATTGCCATTTTCTTAATTTCTTTAGGTACATGCCAAATTAGAGATTATGAATTAACAAATGTCTAAACTCTGCCCATACATCGTAATAAGCATATTTTCTATTGGAAATGAACAAAACTTTTTGCCTTGCATTAATTAGCATGAGTAGTAAATTAGGTTTTTTTTACAATATTTTAATTGCATGACAACAAAACCATAGCATATCTACCTAATTTAGTTTTCAATTCACATAGATGGTATGCTCGGGTAATAGACGCACTCCATCGTAGGTTGATCTATAGTCATTCCACGCCCTAGACAGTCAATGATCAACCTTAGCCCGTTGAATCGGCCTGCGTGCTTGAGGGGGAAGAGAGAAGAAAAAAAAGGAGGCATTAATAGCATCATCATAATCTGGTTGAGTTGTCTCTATTCAATGACTTTCGGAAAATTATCAACCCATCACATAGAAAAATTATTATGAGAAAAAAATTCAAGTTCAAGCCATGTTATATGCCACGTGAATGGATATGGGATACTATGTAAATCTAATGCCTGCAATGATTTGACTTTTCATTTAGGGGTGGCACATTGGATTAACCCAAGTTTCAAGCCATTTAAATAATCTATCTCTTATTATGACCACCTCCAAATCCTATTTCATATTTTTATACGTTACCATTTCTCATGCCACTGTTATTGGTAGACCATCACTTCTTATCCATAGCTGCCATTGGGCTTGCAATTCGACCATGTTTAGATTTAGACAAGTGAAACATGGATTCAAAGCACTTCTTTTAGCTCAATCCGTTGGTTTAGAATTGAGTCCCCACCAGTTATAAAATTCAAGTAGGGTCCATAAGAATCTTTTAGATCCATTGGAACATTCATGGCCGAGTAAGATCGAGCAATACCCAATCCTAACCCAATGAATCAAAATTTGAAGGATAGCCAATCGTGGTTAGGATCCTATGTAAGATAGCAAAATGTGCACCGTTCATTATATTTAATAGGAATTTTAATGATGGTATGAATAATAAACAGAATAAATTAAAAATGTTACCAATTTGGAATTTCAATAATAATGGCATTGATATTAACATGGCTTAATCGTAATTGAGTTTTAAATCTGAAAATGAATATCCTTAACATCCAATCTATAGACCAAAATAAGTCTACTGAAGGGAATTAAGCATTAAAATAATCACTATTACAAAAAGTTAAATAGACTACAGTAGGTTTTAGGAAAAAGACTGCGTTTTTTGTAAAAAATGTAATCTTATATTTTCAAAAATTAAAAGACTACATCTTTTATTTAAAATGTAGTCTTATATTATCTGATAATATAAAAAGACTACGTTTTTAAGTAAGACGTAGTCTTATATATAAAAAGACTACATTTTTAATTAAGACGTAGTCTTATATTATATGATAATATAAAAAGACTACTTTTTTAAATAAGACGTAGTCTTATATTATCTGATAATATATTTTAGACTACATTTTTAATTAAGACGTAGTCTTATATTATCTGATAATATAAAAGATTATATTTTTAATATCTTATAATATAAAAGACTATATTTTTAATTAAGACGTAGTCTTATATTATCTGATAATATAAAAAGACTGCGTTTTTAATATTTTATAATATAAAAGACTACATTTTTAATTAAGACATAGTCTAATATATTTTAATTAAAACATAGTCTAATATAATTTTCCTCCTCCTAATATATTTTTACTCCCCCTCTCTCTGCTTGACTTCGAAGAGGGAGTCAGATCTTCGTCGGTGGCGGCGGCTACTGACGAACTGGCCAATAAAAAGATGGCTCAGCTCGTCAAATGAATCAATGGAACCTGGCTTCAAGGCATTGAACCAGGTTTGGGCAGATCCTCTGAGGGGGGAGGGGAAAGCGCGGTAGAGGATCACATCGGATGCTCCGTGGAACATCATTATTGACCGAAGCTGCTGAGATGGTCGTCCGGGTCAGAAGAGCCGTGGTAGGGTTCAACGGAAGGTAGCTTAACATGGGAGGGGATCACCTCCTCCATAATCCTTTTGGGGAAAGGGATGCCCTGCTCCGCTTTGGGCTAAGGCGGATGGGCCTGCTTGGCAGCATCCAGCTCCTGATGCATCTCCCGGATCTGCCGGCTGATCTTCTCTTCAGCGGTCAGAGGAGGAGCTGGGCGAGAGGATCGCAGGGACGACATCGAATCATGGTGGGAGGTCACTGGGGAGAGGGACCGGGCTCGCCGAAATCTGGGAGGATCCCTATCGTAGCCGCCTTGCGGGACTGGTTTGTCCCCTCTGGGTCGATGCGGGGGGTCTGCGGCTTCATGCGGATTGGAGGAGGAAGTCGCCGGCGAAGAAGGAATTGCGGCCTCCTTATGAGGGTGCGGAGTGGGAGGAGCCGTGAAGCACTCCTGGACCAGGTGAGTCAGGGCCTGGATTTGCTGGACCAGCGAGGTGAACTGGTCCTGGGTCATCGGGATGGTTGGCGGTGATGGGGTTTCAATTGGTGGAGGCTGCGACGCTACACTGCTCATCGGATCAGGCCTCTGGGAAGCGGCCTGGTCTTGGGCTTCAGAGGTTGCTCTTCTCCGATTGGCCATTAGAGAGGTTCTACTCCAGATCGAGATCCTTATCTCCTTTCTTCAAGTTTTAACGGGACTTGAGGCCCTTCCTCTAGCACCAATCTGTTGCCGCCGGAATCCGTCCTCCGACTCGGGTGCAGTCGATCTCCTGGGGGGGACCTGCACACAAGTCCTCACGCGAGAGGCATTGGGGGTGGCCCTTCGTGGAAGACCCTCCGACGCTCAAGTCAGTGGAGGGAAATCGGCGATCAATAAAAAAATGAGGAGGTGAATCTCTTCGGGGAGTCTCTCCAGGGGCGCCCGATCGGGAGCTTTAGAGGGGAGAGCACCGATGAGCAGCTGGCGAGAGTGGGAGAGAGTGAGAGCGAGCGCATACCTGAGGGAATCTGGGAGCGTCATATTTATATGTTGTCACCTGGATCTTGAGCGCCTTCTGGAAGGTTCGAAGGTTGTTAGGATACGGAGATGGATCGAATCTAGCCGTTGGGATCCATATCTTGTTTGTTAGGGGATCGACGGCTGGGAGAGCTCCTTGATGGCTTGAGATCGGGTAGGTGCGTAGGTCCCAGGTAGCCGTGTTAGGTTCTAGACCAATCCTCAACATGATTCCTTGCCTAGGATGCTGTTACGATAGGCCTAGGCTCTCCCGCGTCAAGTTCCGCGGAGGTGAGTATTGGATCGTGGATCGCTCATGAAGCCGAGCTATGGAAGCTAGGGGGAGACGAGCTACAGGAAGCTTGGGAGAACCGAGCTATAGAAATCTCGGGAGAGGCGAGCTATGGAAGCTCGGGGAGACGAGCTACGGGAAGCTTGGGGGAGATGAGCTATGGGAGCTCAGAGGAGTCGAGCTATGGAAGCTCGGGGAAGCCGAGCTGTGGAAGCCCGGGGAGGCCGAGCTATGGAAGCCCGGGGAGGCCGAGCTACAGGAAGCTCGGGGGAGCCGAGCTGGGGAAGCCGGGCTGTGGAAGCCCGGGGAGGCCGAGCTATGGAAGCCCGGGGAGGCCGAGCTACAGGAAGCTCGGGGGAGTCGAGCTATAGAAGCTCGGGGAAGCCAGGCTGTGGAAGCCCGGGGAGGCCGAGCTACAGAAAGCTCAGGGGAGCTGAGCTATAGAAGCTCGGGGAAGCCGAGCTACAGGAAGCTCGGGGGAGCCGAGCTATGAAAGCTCGAGGAGGCCGAGCTATGGAAGCTCGGGGGAGCCGAGCTGTGGAAGCTCGGGGGAGTCGAGCTATGGAAGCTCGGGGAAGCCGGGCTGTGGAAGCTTGGGGAGGCCGAGCTATGGAAGCCCGGGGAGGCCGAGCTATAGGAAGCTCGGGGGAGCCGAGCTATGGAAGCTCGGGGGAGCCGAGCTACGGGAAGCTCGGGGAGCCGAGCTATGGAAGCTCAGGGAGGCCGAGCTACGGGAAGCTCGGGGGAGTCGAGCTATGGAAGCTCGGGGAAGCCGGGCTATGGAAGCTCGGGGAGGCCGGGCTGTGGAAGCCCTGGGAGGCCGAGCTATGGAAGCCCGGGGAGGCCGAGCTACAGGAAGCTCGAGGGAGCCGAGCTGTGGAAGCTCGGGGGAGCCGAGCTATGGAAGCTCGGGGAAGCCGAGCTATGGGAATCTCGGGGATACCCTGGCGGGCGAAGGGATGGAGTCGGTCTTAGCCTCCTTGCACGAATATTGATGCAATGACGATTTTACCTCCCAACAAATACATTGGGATGGGAAACTGATCAATAACTTCCAGATATGTATCATATCACTGTTGAATTCACAGACTAATATTATAAATACTAGTTGCAAATCTGGTGGGGACTCTTCTGTAAATCATAAAGAAGGAAATCAAATCCATATTATCTAGCATTCAGATGTTAGCAAGGCAGTTATAGATCAACTCATTGGCAGGCAAGAAAGTTATCTATTGAAATGAAACGTCTGGAGTAAGAGAACAAGCCAACCCTTTGCGAAGAAAATGGAGTTAAATAGCATGACACATAGGAAGCTGATCATGATTAACTGAAATATAGCACCATAGAAATGTAATGAATCTCTTCCTGTGCAAAGAGATCAGCGCTCATCGTTAGTGAGCATATGACTAAAACATTTGAATACTGAAAAGAGATTGATCTCCATTTAATTAATGACAGAAATTGAGCAGGTACATTAGTTAAGTTTCATCTTGGGTCAAGGTAAGCCTAATAGTAATAGAATCCAGCCTTGGCTGAGCCATTTTCAGATTATGCAGAGATCATTTTGTATCCTTTTAATTAAGTCAAGGCCTTTCGAAATCAGGTCAAATATTGGTTATAACTGTGGATCCACAGGACCCAACTCAGGGGAACCCTTTATAGAAGTTGATCTCAATATTTTTCCATTATAGCTAGTTATTTTCATTTTCACCAACTTGTTTACACTTGCGTGGTTATATGTAAAAATCATTTGAGATAATATAAAATCCAGTCTAGCCTCAGGAGGGAAAGCTGCTTATAAGGATTATCTTTTCTTCATCATTCTCTTGTTCAAATTCATCGAGTCATTGAGAATATCTTCTATTTACATTAAGGTTCCTTAACGAGATCATTAGAATGAACAAAAGTAGAACTACTCTAAGCAGTCTGAGAAGCTCATGAAAAATCTTTATTTATCATTGTATGCTACCTAAAAAATCAAATTCCTTTCAATATCAGAACACATTAAGGGACAGATCCAGACTACCGATAAATCAAAATTCAGCTATGCTCTAAAAACTCATGTATTGATGAGGCTATTTTATTGGAATATTCTGCTGTCTTATTGATATCATTAGTGATAGGACCCTCTTGTAGTTGCACAGTGTACTGGGCAAACCTTAGATAAAACAACAGTTATGTTTTCAAGCAATGGACATTTATGGTTGTTGCTTGGAAAACTTGGTTTTGCATCTTAAACAAAACAAACATTAGCTACCAGATCTGCTAATTTTTATGTCGATGACATAATCAACTCAACTCAACACATCTAAGCCTTTTCCCAACTACATCAGATCGGCTACATGAATTTACTTCTTCACTCTGCTCTATTCAGGACTAAGTCGATACTCAAATTACAAATAGTTATATCTCTCTTAATTATTTTTTTCATTTTAGTTTAGGTTTATCTTTACCTCTATCATTACTATGGACTGTTAAAAGATTACTTTTTCAAACTGAAGCATCTAAAGTCTTCGTTATATATATCTAAACCATCATAATCAGTTTTCTCTTATTTTATTTTCAATTGGGGCTACTCCTATCATTTCTTGTATATGTTTATTTATAATTTTATCTTAATATTTTACCACATATCCATCTTAACATGCGCATTTCTATTATACTTAATAATTTATTCACATGTTGTTTCAGTATTGCCCAACACTTTGTTTCACATAGCATAGATGGCCTAATAACGGTTTTAAAATTTTTTTTTAAATTTTAATGGGTTACGTTGATCATATAATACTTCCGAAGTACTCCTCCAATTAATCCATACTGCTTTAACTTTATGGTTCACATCTTCACCTATTTTATCTTTTTGCTAGATAATTGATTTCAAATACCTAAATTTTTTACTCTTGGATAATTGATCACACTTTTGTTGATGACATGAATTTTAATATTGGTGAATGAAAACAACTTTTCTATTACTAAGTTTTCATCGCAAAGATAAAGAATACATGAAGAGAGTTGAAAGGAAAAATAAGAAAAGAAAATTGGAATGACTCAAACCACTTTAACCGGTTGAGTACCAAAAGATTGTTAAAAGAAAATCAGATCACAGTATATGAATCAGATAATAAATCATCCTACACATCATGCATACAAATGACTCAGACAGAAGCCTATCATCTAGAACACTTGTCAATTAACTAGGGCTGAAAATGGATTGGATACGGATCGGATAATAGTATATTCATATCTGTATCCATATTTTTCAACAGATATGAATACGAATACGGATACTAAATGGATATTAAAATTTATTTACATATTTATTCTAAATGGATACGGATACGAATCAAATATCAAGCATATCTATATTTGTTATATACAGATACAGATATGGATATACAAACCTGGGTCTCTTTTTTATCTAGGCTTCCTAAAATCCTCACTGCACATGCTTGTACATTATCCAGTCACTTCTCTCTCAATATACTCAATTGGAACAAAAATATTGAAATCTATTTTGATATGGTTAGTAGGGTAAATTGAAAACAAAGGATGAAGATATAATTTTTGATTAGATATTCGAATCCGTATTCGGATCCAATTAATTTTTTGATTAGATATCCGAATCTTTATCCGTATTCGATTAATTTTTTGATTAGATATCCGAATCCGTATCCAGATCCGATTAGATTGAAAAATAAATATCTGAATCTGATATAATTCGAATACAGATATGGATGCGGTCGAAGTTTATCCGATCCATTTTTAGCCCTACAATTAACTCAAGCATGAATAAATAAAATTTATAACATTAAAATCCAAGCACATTGTTCAGAGATCAAAACATCATGCATAATGTTATTACATATATTAGTTTTTGTGGCTATACTTTTGTCCAATCAGCTTTCAATGTTAGCCCGAATAACAGCTTCTTTATTTCATTGAAAGGGCTACCATGGACCTACAGGGTGAAAAAGAAGGGATGCACAGAAAGGTCATGTTTGCTACAAATCAATACTCCCCAGCTGCAGGTGGCTGGGAGGCTAGGAGATAGAAAGGAAGAAATGGCAGCAGATCAGGTGGCCAGATGTCCATCGATATTTCATTAAGATCGTGAAATGTACTACAAAAATTTGCCCATTTACAACATTATAGAACTTCAGAAGGAACAATCATTATTGAAAATCTCAACAGCTGAAACATACTTAGAAGATACCACAAAATTTTGTATCGTCCTTTTTGCTAGGCCAAGCTTTTAGGCAGCATAATAAGGTGCAAAGGGCAACCATTAAGCATGGGTTTATCTCTTAGATAAAAGAGAAACACTACAAGAAAATGGTCATTTGCGAGGGATTTTGCGAGAGAAAAGAGAAAAATTCATCGAAATTTATATTTCCGACGGATAAATGGTCGTCGGAAAAACCCTCCTCGAAACATTTTTTTGAGGAATTTTTCCAAGGGAATTTATTTTTGAGGGATTTTTTGATGAAATTTATTCCTTGAAAATTTCCGATGGATTTTCTGAGGGAAATTTTTTGAGGGATTTCCAAGAAAAATTTTTCAAGAAAAAATTCCGAGGGATAATTTTTGAGGGATTTTCTGAGGAATTTTTCGAGGGTAATTTATTGAAGGATTTTGCGAGGGCAATTTACCGAGGCATTTGCCGATGGAAAATTTTCGAGGGGTTTTCCGAGGGAGTTTCCGAGGGCAATTTACCGAGGGAGTTTCCGAGGAAAAATTTTTGAAGGGCAATTTATCGAGGGATTTTTTGAGGAAAAATTTTCGAGGGATTTTCCGAGGGCAATTTACCGAGGGATTTTTCGAGGTAATTTGCGAGGGATTTTCGAGGGAATTTTTGAAGGATTTTGAGAGATTTTTTGAGGGATTTTGCGAAAAAAAAAATTGAAGGATTTTTTGAATTTTTTAAATAGCTTTTCTTTATTTTTAAGGAAATTATCCCTCGCTAAATAAATATCCAAAAGAACAATCCCTCGCAAAATGGACTTTATTTAAATACACCTGATTATATATATACAAATTATCCATAAGTTTCATCATATCCAAAGGTTCATGACAAACTCATAACAAGCTCAAAAAAGTTTATAGCAAGTTCATAACAAGTTCATAACAAACAAGTTCTAAAAAGTTATACAAGTATCATCATATCCAAAGTTTAATAACAAAAGAAAAAAAGTATCACAAACAAGTATCATTCCAATTATAAAAAAAGAGAAAAATTATAAATCCTCCTCCTCATGATCATCATCATCATCGACATCGCAATAATCATCATTTCAAAAGTAGCAGCTGGAGATGGTGCTGAAACTATAGATGGATTAACATGCATCTTTTCCATCGATCATAAGATGTATAAACTCCTCGGTACAGGAAATCCGAGCAAATAACTGCATTTTCATCAAATTAATAAGAACGATTAGTACAATAATAAGACGGGCCACACCTACATTGCTGTAGGTGGGCACATGTTTGACAATGCATAGGTGTGTTGGTTTGAGATTTAGAATCTATTTTCACATGCTTAAAAGAGAAAGAGACTGTTTGCAAGCTTAAAATAGAAAATATATACATGTGCATGCATGCATGAGTGCGCACAAGGGCAAAGATATATATATACACCCCCCCCAGAGAGAGAGAGAGAGAGAGAGAGAGAGAGAGAGAGAGAGAGAGAGAGAGAGAGAGAGAGACCAAATCCTTAGAAGAGCGTGCCTCTTCTCCAACAACTGCTTTCATTGCCTGAACATCCTTTCCAATTGCATAATTGGCATAAAGCTGGACAATAAACAACAAATAGGTAAAGGCACTAACGAAAACTTTGAAGCAGTGAGAAAGACTATTATTTTTGCTCATTAACCTGGTTAGACACATCAGCATGATCGC
Source organism: Calamus simplicifolius (assembly GCA_900491605.1). Taxonomy (NCBI): domain Eukaryota; kingdom Viridiplantae; phylum Streptophyta; class Magnoliopsida; order Arecales; family Arecaceae; genus Calamus; species Calamus simplicifolius. Next base: position 265,264 of record UESW01001708.1, on the reverse strand, counting down.
GACGGGTCATTCCTTCACCAATACCACTCTGCAAACAAATCAAATCAGTTGTTAGGAACTTAATCACTAATCACTGGTGGTGACTTGTAACTGCTTTAATCACAACTCATAACTTCAAAGTTAGACTACGTGGTGTTATTCCTTCTGATTCAAAAGGCCTTCATATATTTAGAAGCTCACCTTCATCAACTGTGAAAGAGATGGAAGGACATTGATGGGTGGGCATATCTATTAACATATGCAAAAGGTAACCTTCAGGTATTTGATTGACATATCAGACAATAAACAAATATCAACTCCAGGTATCTAACTGAGAAAGAAGTTGCATAAATATTGCTTCAGATGCACCACTAACCTAAAGAAATGGAAATTTGAGAAATAACTTCGGTAATTGTTTTGGTGACTTTAAGTCCAGTAATATTTCATGAGTAAACTATGCAAGATTTTTTTTAAAAAAAGGTTCTAAGAAAAGCATTATTGTACCTGTCGATTGTGGAGTTGCCTATCAATATAAATTTGGCCCTCAGCGATGTAACCCGTAAGATCTGGAGTTGGATGCGTGATATCTGTTTGGCAATGGCAAAACATTAATGGCTTAAAACAAGAGAGCACATTAATGGCTCACAAATTTTTTTAGGTCCTTTGCTGTCTACCTATAACTTTTTCATCTTATAGCTGAAACTTTTTCCCCTTATAAACTCTTACTTCTACTCATATGCAAAAGGATTCTGCTTCAACAATCCTCCACCTAAATTTTGATTTGTTATAACCATCTAAACTTGTACAACAACAGCATTATATATGTATCAAACTGAAGTGTTGAACTGCATCCAAGATCTTAAAGGATCGAGAGAAACATGTGCATGCACAGAAACACAAAAATGGATAGTACTAAGAATTCAACTAGGATTTGAGAACATATCAAGAGAAATTAGTAGAGTCACATATGAGAACCTTACTATGAAATTTCTGCTCACAAGACAAGCTGTGCATCTTATACTGATACCTCTATTACTGGCTTCAGTTAAGCACAATATGTAGGCATTAAGTATATAGCGAACAATAATAAGACCAAAATATCAATGGATAGGACTCAAATAAAAGATCCACACCTCTCCTATAAATTGCATGGTAGTATATTTGTTATCGATGCCTGAAGTTCCCTCAAAAACTTGCAAATCACAACAATGCGCAAATACAAGTAAAAGGGACCATCAAATAAACATTACTTTGAAAAAAGAAATAACACTTAAACAAAGGATTTGGAAGGGAAACCTAGTAGGCATTTGAAACAAAACTGCAAAGGAGAAGTTTATCAATGCGAGTGTGCAAATTAATTGCACCAAAATGCAACATAATCTTTCATACAATGAAAAGAGCAAGAAAACATCCACTGCAAGAATGAAGAAGAATTTAAGTTTTTGTTCCTCTCGAGTTATATAAAGCTAAACAAATAATAGTAATAAATAACATCCTCATATCTTACTCAGAGAGAGAGAGAGAGACTACTACATGATGCTTTGGTTAGATTTTGAACAGCAGAGAACCCCAAACAATTAAACAATTTCAATTAATCATTTGCACAAAGACAACATTGCTACTAAGAAATTAAATCAGTACAAATGATGGCCAAAATTTACACATCACCAATATAAATGAACAGAGCAAAACAAGATTAACAACCTGCACAACAGCTTTTTCCCCGTCAACTTCCAGAACCTGACCACGTCGAGTTGTGCCATCTCCTAATCGTATTGTCACGCCCCAGACCCAAAATTTTTGAGCTAGGGTGACAACCCGCCGCGTGCTGGGCACGCAAGGCGTCTTAAAAATCTTGATATACGATTCACATTGGGCAATAACAATGAAGACTAATCATAATACAAATGATTGTTATAAGTTTTGGGTTTCAAACCCTACAATCAAGTCATGTTAACAAAGTTGGGCTACAACAAGCCCTAGACACAAACATAATAGGATTACACTAATGCAATGGTTCTCATTTTATTTATTAGAAGCTCCGTCAGCTCCGAATATCCATCATCAACCCTGAGGCACTGAAAAACATTGTGAAGGTTTAATGAGTTTACACTCAATAAGTAAGCCTATTATACAATCATATCATACTTGTATTATATTTAACATGCCATCAACATATGCATCTTGTCAACTTAACATAAATTGAACATTAGATAAGCATCAGAATATGCACTCTAGCAAACTCACTGTTTATGAATTATAGATTTCCTATGTGTCCCACGGCCATGCAATACCTCAATCAGAGCACATCCTCCAGATGCGTGGCCATCAACATCCACAGAACACATTGTACGATGTGTGGGGCCATAACAGAACACACTCTACGATGTATGTGGCCATAAAAAATCAAACAGAACATATTGTAAGACATGTGGGGCCATACCATAACAGAACACACTCTACGGTGTGTGTGGCCATAAAAATCAAACAGAACATGTCTACAATATGTGGGGTCATATCATAACAGAATACATCTCCAGTGTGTGTGGCCATAAAAATCAAACAGAACACATCTACCATGTGTGGGGCCATAGTAAAGGAGAACCGCGGAGACACAAAAATCTATTAACATGTGCATAATGCATCTGTATTCACAATATCTCACAGTGGTTTGCACAGTACAAGAAAATGCATATAATCACCTCAATATAAACATGCCATACAGGCAATCACAATTCTGGCATATACATCAATAAATTATTTCTTACAATATTACCAATCATTATAATCAATAATTGTTCATTTGAAATCCACAGTTCCATGCTACATAGACAATTCAGTTAATTTATAAAAATGCATGCAAACTGTATATACTTAATTTATTAATTAAATAATTAAATTGCATAATAGTCTTACTTACCTCATACGCAAAAAATCCAAATGATGCACCAACTAATCAGATGTCTGGGCACCTACATGATCAATGTACATAATTAATTCACTGAATTCTAATTAATAAAATGACCCTTAAGACCCTACCCAGACTAGTTCACGGGCCCAACTTCGGGCTTGAATATCTCCCACTATACACACCCAATTGGGGAAGTAAAAATACCCCAAGAAACTATAATTCACCCAGATTCTAGCCATATAATTTTCTTGCTAATCCCGGCCCGTTACGGGGCCCAAAAACTAGCCCCAAAACTGCTCGCTGCACGGCCCAATAGGGCCCAAAAGATGGCAGCCCAGCCGGCCCAATCAATCCTTCGATCCCAGCTCCTCTGTTTCGCCCGAAACAGAGGACAGCTTCCGACCGGTGGCCAGGGCTGCCGCCGGCCTAATTCCGTCCGACCCGGCCACCGGAGGCCGGGCCGGAGCCGGCCGCCGCCGCGGCCGGCCTCCTTTCCCCCTCTTTCTATCTTGATTTCTCTCCTTCTCTCTCTTTCTCCGCTGCTCCCGCATGGAATTCATCGCGCCGGCATCAAATCCGGCTAAATTGGGGCCGGTCCGGCCGCCGTTGGCCGGACCAGAGCCGGCCTCCGCCGTGGCCAGCCTCCCCCACTCTTAATTTCTCTCTCATCTCCCTAATTCTCTCTCACGATCCGCATGGTACATCACTGTGCCGGCGGCAAGGCCGGCTGGCCGGCCGGACCTCCACCGGACGCACGCCCGGCACCCGTGGAGGCGACAGGCCAAAGCTCGGGCCCAGCGAGGCGGCGAGCACGCCACTGGGCCCGAACCAACCAGCGGAAGCAACCGGCTTCTGCCACCGCGCGAGAGAAGGGCCAATTGGCCCTCTCTCATTTCTCTCTCTCCACCACCACCCCGCCGGACGCCTCCCCCGGCGCCGGCGGGGTCGTCGACCAAACCTCAGGCCCGACGAGGCGGCAAGCACGCCGTTGGGCCTGAACCAATGGATCGACCGGCCACACCTCCCTTTCTCCCTCGCGATCTCTCTGTCTCCCTGTCTCCGTCTCTCTCTCTCACGCTCTCTCTCTCTTTCTCTCTCTCTCTCTCCCTCTCTCTCAGGGGATTACCTGATGGAAACGGATGCCAGAATGATGGAGGGAGTCCCCCCCCTCCATCACATATTTAATCCCCCCGCGCAATGCTTCGGTTTAAGGATCTGGGCAAACGAAGCGCTTCGCTGAGAGCGAAGCGTTGCACTGCACAGGACCAAGCCTGAACCTGGTTCACATAAACCGGGAACCGGGCACAACATCCTCCCCTCAATTAAATTATCGGAGGTTTACATTCTCCCCTCCTTATAAAAATTTTGGCCTCGAAATTTGATATACATCCAATAGAATACAAATCCAAATTTTTTATCTCATAATCAGCTAAATTTCATTCAAAAGTCACTGTCATCAATACATCGTTGATCTGTAATAAGATACAAATAATTGTGGATGTTTCTTTTTCATTTTTTTTTCCTTAGACTCCCAGATAATCTCCCTCTCAGAATAATTACTCCGCTGAACTTTGACATAAGGAATACTACCCCATCTCAAAACTTAATCCTAGCGGTCCATAATGTGCACAAGATGATCTTCATAAGTCAATTCTTTCTTAAGCTAAACTGGTTCACGTTCTAGAACATAACAGGTTTTAAAACATATCTCCTCTGACATAAAGGTATGAAACAAATTGAACACCCCAAAGAGTAATGAAGATAGTGCTAAGCTATAAGCCACCTCCTTTATTTTGATCAAAATATCAATTGGCCCAATGTATTGTGGCTCAAAACACCTTTAACACAAATCTCATCATATCATTGATTAGTAAAACTTCCAAATGATCTTCAACCTGAAATTTTAAATCTTTCTATTTAACATCAACATAACTTTTCTATTAACTCTGAGCTACATGAAGCTGCTTTGATTAATGATACTTTTCATAGTTGTTAAACCAGCTCAGTAACCAAAATTGTCTCTCTCACACTTCATCTCAATAAAAATTATACCTTATATCATAGACAACAAAATGAATCCATTTAAATATTAGCTTGGTAATCATTAAAATAAGCAATTTCACTAAGGGTATGAAGCTATACCAAGCACTTTCTAAATCCATCACACAGGCTCGCAGTATATCCTCAAATCTAATTGGTTTATGCAGATTGTCCATCTATTTGAGGGTGGAAGGCTGGACAGAAATTCAGCTTAATCCACAAAGCTTTATGAAGACATCATCGAATTAGGAGAGTGAGACAAATGGGTTCAGACTCAATTTATGCAGTTAATCATTAAACCAAAAAAATAAATATTAACATTTGATCCCGTTAAAATTTCATCCTCGAAATTAAATATCCACAAATTTTGTACCATTAAAGATACTCACTAGCAACTTTTACTTCATTCCTAAGTACCCAAATGACATGTCCAACTTTCAAAATTAATTTGATCTTTCTACCAAATAAAATTAAATTCCTTAAGAAGTATTTCTTTCCTGTCCCTTTTTTTTTATATATATATACCTTAACCTCTCACAACACAATCATCATAAATATCATAGGGTCCATCATATGTATTATGTCATCCATTCTTAAGGTTAGTAACACATCAGGTACTCTTAATTCCTCGATAAGACAGTTCTAAATTCTTGTGAATTAGATATAAGATAGTTTTCTTTCAATGCTCTCTCAACTCTTGAATAGTTGAATGTACCATTAATCATTACGACACTTTTTTTAATCATCACAACATACTTGGTTTTACTCTTGAATACTTCAAGCTAACATCAATGAACATTATGCCAATCATTTAGGATATCTTTCATAATTATCATAATCAACTAATTTAATTTCTTTGAATAATAGTGCCATCATTAATCATCAGTATGATTAATTTATCTCCTTCATAATTATCAATAATACCACCATAACCAATCAATTTCTCATGAATAGGTCAGTATATCCTCCATAAATAATGCAATTTAAATGATTCAAATTCTTGAATCGATTATTTCGTTACCAATGATTATCAAAATCATCTATAGATTATGCAATGTCTCATGCCATAACATGACCAACTAATTAAACCCTTCAAATATCTCAAAGTGACTTCACTAATCTAGCTCAGATGGATACTAGACTTATAAAGTTAATCAAGAAAATGTACTTACCATTCGAAAGACATAATTTGAAATTATAGTAATCTCTCTATGACTTGAAAGTGATAATAGATGTACCCTTAACCATAACCCATAACTGATAATAATCAAAATAAAATCATCTCCCTCCTATTTTCTTAATAATTATGCCACTTATGGCTGATTGATAATTTATCCATCCTGGAGAAAGATATCTCCTTAGGAACTATGAAGAAAGGTACAATAAGTATGCACAATAAATTAATGAATATATATCTTGATTTAGAAATCTATTAACAGATGAAAATCCCCATGAAATTCTTTATCAGTGGAGTTTATCTTATTCTCATTATTGCTAAAATCTTTCACTTTCTACCATCAAAATATTTGATCATTTATAGTCAAAATCAGTTCTAAAGATTAATAGCGTCTACTACTCTCAAAACTTAAATAGTAATTGTCTCATAATTTAAAATTTTATATTCTTCCTAAATAGTCCATCATGATATAATACACAGTCAACCACATTATTAACATCAATATCAATCATCTTCATATCTAGCAAATTAACAATCAGTTTTGAATATGCAATATCCATAATAAAAGTTCTCTTAGTAAAATTCACTATATATACTTATCCATCCAGACTCAAATTCAGTAAGTATTCAATTGTGATTAATCAAAAACATGTAATTAACTATTCCATTCCCAAAATATCATCAATATTAATCATCCCTATAACCAGCAGATGAGTTCATAATCTTAAACTTATAATATCAACAATGTAAGTTCCACTATTAAAAATTTATTATATACATCTACATTCAAATTTAGATTTACTAACTCCAAATCCACATATCAACTCAATTGCAATATGGACATAATGATGTTATCTTAGTCATATTTATCATCAATTGCAATTTTCAACTACTATATTATATTCCACATATTCATCTGTCTTTTATTGCATATCCAATTAAAGTTTCATCTACCCATATTATTTAAAGATCTGGAACTGCTACGAGCCATTTCCAACAAGTTTGATGGAGTTAAAATCTCTAGAAGCCCCTAGGCCTCCCCACTGGTCAAGGCTACCAGCCAGGGAGCCCACAGAATATCTTTGGCTTGCGATGGTTCATTCTTAATTCCTATCAAATTTGTAATTCAATTAATATCTTGATAAACTTTAAATTTCAAGCTTCCAAAGAATAATTCATGAAATTCCTTTAAAGTCATAATTGTCTCCATATCATCCTAGTATTTTGCCTAGAGTGTCATCATGCATGTGTTCCTAAGGTCAAAACCTAGGCTCTGATACCAAAAAAGCTGTCACGCCCCAGACCCAAAATTTTTGAGCTAGGGTGACAACCCGCCGCGTGCCGGGCACGCAAGGCATCTTAAAAATCTTGATATACGATTCACATTGGGCAATAACAATGAAGACTAATCATAATACAAATGATAGTTATAAGTTTTGGGTTTCAAACCCTACAATCAAGTCATGTTAACAAAGTTGGGCTACAACAAGCCCTACACACAAACATAATAGGATTACACTAATGCAATAGTTCTCATTTTATTTATTAGAAGCTCCGTCAGCTCTGAATATCCATCATCAACCCTGAGGCACTGAAAAACATTGTGAAGGTTTAATGAGTTTACACTCAATAAGTAAGCCTATTATACAATCATATCATACTTGTATTATATTTAACATGCCATCAACATATGCATCTTGTCAACTTAACATAAATTGAACATTAGATAAGCATCAGAATATGCACTCTAGCAAACTCACTGTTTATAAATTATAGATTTTCTATGTGTCCCACGGCCCTGCAATACCTCAATCAGAGCACATCCTCCAGATGCGTGGCCATCAACATCCACAGAACACATTGTACGATGTGTGGGTCATAACAGAACACACTCTACGATGTATGTGGCCATAAAAAATCAAACATAACACATTGTAAGACATGTGGGGCCATACCATAATAGAACACACTCTACAGTGTGTGTGGCCATAAAAATCAAACAGAACATGTCTACAATATATGGGGTCATATCATAACAAAATACATCTCCAGTGTGTATGGCCATAAAAATCAAACAGAACACATCTACCATGTGTGGGGCCATAGTAAAGGAGAACCGCGGTGACACATATAAATCTATTTAACATGTGCATCATGCATCTGTATTTCACAATATCTCACAGTGGTTTGCACAGTATAAGGAAATGCATATAATCACCTCAATATAAACATGCCGTACAGGCAATCACAATTCTGGCATATACATCAATAAATCATTTCTTACAATATTACCAATCATTATAATCATATAATTATTCATTTGAAATCCACAGTTCCATGCTACATAGACAATTCAGTTAATTTATAAAAATGCATGCAAACTGTATATACTCAATTAATTAATTAAACAATTAAATTGCATAATAGTCTTACTTACCTCCTACGCAAAAAATCCAAATGATGCACCAACTAATCAGATGTCTGGGAACCTACATGATCAATGTACATAATTAATTCACTAAATTCTAATTAATAAAATGACCCTTAAGACCCTACCCAGACTAGTTCACGGGCCCAACTTCGGGCTCGAATATCTCCCACTATACACACCCAATTGGGGAAGTAAAAATACCCTAAGAAACTAGAATTCACCCAAATTCTAGTCATATAATTTTCTTACTAATCCCGGCCCGTTACGGGGCCCAAAAACTAGCCCCAAAACTGCTCGCTGCACGGCCCAATAGGGCCCAAAAGATGGCAGCCCAGCCGGCCCAATCAATCCTTCGATCCCAGCTCCTCTGTTTCGCCTGAAACAGAGGACAGCTTCCGGCCAGCGACCAGGGCCACCGCCGGCCTAATTCCATTCAGCCCGGCCACCGAAGGTCGGGCCGGAGCCGGCCGCCGCCGCGGCCGGCCTCCTTTCCCCCTCTTTCTATCTCGATTTCTCTCCTTCTCTCTCTTTCTCTCCGCTGCTCTCGCGTGGAATTCATCGTGCCGGCATCAAATCCGGCTAAATTGGGGCCGGTCCGGCCGCCGTTGGCCGGACCAGAGCCGGCCTCCGCCATGGCCGGCCTCCCCCACTCTTAATTTCTCTCTCATCTCCCTAATTCTCTCTCACGATCCGCGTGGCACATCACTGTGCCGGCGGCACGGCCGGCCACCTTGGCCGGCCGGACCTCCACCGGATGCACGCCCGGTGCCAGTGGAGGCGACAGGCCAAAGCTTGGGCCCGGCGAGGCGGCGAGCACGCCGCCGAGCCCGAACCAACCAGAAGCTAAACCGGCTTCCGCCACTGCACGAGAGAAGGGCCAATTGGCCCTCTCTCTTCTCTCTCTCCACCATCACCCTGCCGAACGCCTCCCCCGGCGCCGGCGGGGTCGTCGGCGAAACCTCAGGCCCGGCGAGGCAACGAGCATGCCGTCGGGCCTGAACCAATAGATCGACCGACCACACCTCCCTTTCTCTCTCGCGATCTTTTTGTCTCCTCGTCTTCGTCTCTCTCTCTCACGCTCTCTCTCTCTCTCTCTCTCTCTCTCCCTCTCTCTCTCAGGGGATTACCTGATGGAAACGGATGCCAGAATGATGGAGGGAGTCCCCCCCCTCCATCACATATTTAATCCCCCCCGCGCAACGCTTCAGTTTAAGGATCCGGGCAAACGAAGCGCTTCGCTGAGAGCGAAGCGTTGCACTGCACAGGACCAAGCCTGAACCTGGTTCACATGAACCGGGAACCGGGCACAACATCCTCCCCTCAATTAAATTACCAGGGGTTTACACGTATATTAACAATTTCTTGATACTTGGGACCCTGAAATCATTTGGTAGAAGAGGCATTAAGAGGAAATCTAGGAACTTGAACTAAACATAAAAACCATGAAGTTATACAAATTACGGTGGTAAAACTAGCTGACTAAAACTAAGTTGCTCATTGATTCCATTTAGTTTGTTGATCGAAATATTCCTACCTCCCACATCATTGGAAACAGGTTTTGTTCCTTTCAACCTAGTAAAAATCATGTTTAGACACGTACGAACTAAGAAAGAAGATTTCCGACAATACATTATATAGAGTCTACAATTTTAGGTTGCTTTCCACAAATTTTGCCATTTAAGAATTAGCAAAGATCACCAACTCCCTGATCTATACAAAAGAACAGCTTCGGGATCAATCCATGTACAAAAACAAATAAACCAACCAACCATGCCAGCCCCCCCCCCCAAACCAAAAAAAACATAGCCCCAGGGACACCCTGCGCCCCGCGCCAAAGCCCCCCCGACCACCGTGTCTCGCCCTGGCCCAGACCGCCCATCCCCCAAAATCCCATGCTCAAATACATCGAAGACAACAAAGAAACAAGAGATCGCTAGAGAAGAGATTGCTAGGGTTTTTGGGGAGCGGACTGGGGAGGAAGAGAAAGATTAGGAAAGGGGAGGGCAGGGGAGGAAACGAGAGAGGAGGAAGAGGAGAGAACTGGCGAGGGGTTGGGGAGGAGGGAGAGAGAGTGAGTGAGAGATGTTGGGAAGAAAACCAGGGGAAGTGAGGGACGCCGGAAAATTTTGGCTCTTAAGAGAGGGAAGAAAGAAATTTACGAGCGGCGGCGAAAAATTTTGGTTGGGATTCAAAAAATTTAGGAGCGAATGCGAAAGATTTAATGATTCAAAAATTTATATTTATATATGTATATTATTTAAAAATATTTTTAATAAAAAATATTTTTTAAAAAAATTATTAATTAAAAAAATTTATTAACCATTTAAATCTTTTCATAAACTATTTAAATAATTATTAATATATATATATATAAAGTCACTATTTTTTATGCTGTTTTAGTTGGATCGTTGGAAAAAAAAGCAGTATCTCATTTATCATTCTTCATAAATGAGAAAAAAATCTAAATCAAATAAGATCAAGTATGTATTGGGACTGGGTTATACATAGATCTGACCTGACCTGAATGGCCCATTGGGTCAAGAAATTTGATCATGGATTTGACCGGATTTTTTATTATATTGGGTTTGGGTTCAATATCAAGACCTGACCAAGGAATCAGATCGGGTTGGGATCAAGCATAACCCGATCTCGCCCTACACATTTGCAACCCTAGGTCCAAGTGTGAGAGGAAAGAAACTGGTGAGCAAGCGGCAGAAGCTTTGAAATTTGGATTTGTCCTAAGATCTTTAACCATTATAATTTGATTTAGCGGTTCAAATATATATATATATATATATATATATATATATATATATATATATATGAAAATGTATTTAATGGGAGATATTTTTTAAAGAAAATACTAGTTGGAAGAACTATCAAGATTTTATTAACCATTTAAATCCCTTCATAAATTATTTAAAGAATTTATTAATATATAAAGTCACTATTTTTTATGCTGTTTTAGTTGGATAGTTGAAAAAAAAAGCAGTATCTCATTTATCATTTTACATAAATGAGAAAAAAAATCTAAATCAAATAAGATCATGGACATTATTTTACTGATTAATGAGTTCATAACCAATAATTTATCTAATCTAAGACGAATCATGTGCTTGTACATGCTGAATATATTAGTAAAGTAACTACAAAAGAATAAGTTCTTCATATATAGGCTTCTTGTTAAGGGTGATTTTACATGAATTAGTGAAGACTAAGAAGGCTTGATGACATTGATTAGTGAAATTTTTATTTTGGAGATAACCATCAACACTAAAAGTATATATATACATACGAAATATATATATACATACATGTGTATATATATATACACACACTTGTATATGTGTGTATGTGTGTGTATATATAAATATATATGTATGTATATGTATGTATAAAAGAAAACCATGTAATGAATGAGCAACTAGACCATTGATCCAAAGGAGAGATGAGTTATATAGCAAATGATCCAAAAGCTATATATAAAAAAATACTGCCCATTTAATATAAACCCCAAAAAACTAAATTTATTTAGCATTACAAAGGTTAGTGGGTGGTTGTTAGTCAAATTTAGGTCTAGAAATCTTGACTTAATAATAGATCAAGTAGGATCATCAGGCTTAAATGAGGTTGATCTAACCCAAACAATTGATTGCCTATTTGGTCACTCTTTAACTACTACATAATTTTTTCTTATTACATAGCCGATTGTCCTTTACCTAATTTATGTAATGAGCTCAAACCTTTTATCCTATATTACATAAAACCTTAACCTTTGTAATTTCCATCATCTTTAATCGCCACCATCTTTAACATGAAGCAAGAGATGGGAACTTTTCAGTTGTTATCCTATAAACTTAAATGCTATACAACCTTTGTTATTTGCCACAACCTAGCAAACTGAGTTGACGGTTTATGAAACAACTTAATAGGGTTTATAAAAAAAATTCCTCGGAAAATCCCTTGAAAATTAATTTTGCGAGGGATTTTCGAGGGAATTTTTTCAACAAAAAATTTTATTAATAACTCATTAATGAAAAACAAATCCCTCAGAAAATCCCTTGCAAAATTAATTTTCGAGGAATTTTGCGAGGGAATTTTTTATTAATTTTTTTACAAATAATCCATTTATTATGGAATTATCCCTCAAAAAATCCCTCGCAAAATCATCAAAAAAATTTATTAATAACTCATTAATGAAAAACAAATCCCTCAAAAAATCCCTCGCAAAATTAATTTCCAAGGGATTTTGCGAGGAATTTTTTATCAATTTTTTTACAAATAAGCCATTTATTATAAAAATATCCCTCAAAACTCCCTCACAAAATAATCAAAAAAATCCCTCGCAAAATCCCTCGGAAATTAATTTTGGGATTGTTTTCATCAAAATTTTCTATTAATAACTCATTAATGAAAAATAAATCCTCTGAAAAATACCTCGTAAAATTAATTTTTGAGAGATTTTACGGGGGCTTTTTTTATCAATTTTTTTACAAATAAGCCATCTATTATAGAAATATCCCTCGTAAAATTCCTCGTAAAATCATCAAAAAATCCCCAGTAAAATCCTCAGAAATTAATTTTGAGAGGGATTTTCCGAGGGATTGTTTTTATCAAAATAATTTTATTAATAACTCATTAATGAAAAACAAATCCTTCGCAAAATTTATTTTCAAGGGATTTTGCGAGGGATTTTTTTATCAATTTTTTTTACAATTAAGCCATTTATTATAGAAATATCTCTCAAAAAATCCCTCGCAAAATCATCAAAAAAATCCCTTGCAAAATCTCTCGGAAATTAATTTTGCACGAGGGATTGTTTTCATCAAAAAATTTTATTAATAACTCATTAATGAAAAACAAATCCCTCAAAAAATCCCTTACAAAATTAATTTTCGAGGGATTTTGCGAGGGAATTTTTATCAATTTTTTTATAAATAAGCCATTTATTATAGAAATATCCCTTGGAAACTTTCTCACAAAATCATCAAAAAAATCCCTCGCAAATCCCTCAGAAATTAATTTCGCGAGGGATTTTTGAGGATTTTTTTCATCAAAAAATTTTATTAATAAATTATTAATAAAAAAATAAATTCCTCGAAAAATTTCTTGCAAAATGAATTTCCTAGGGATTTTGCGAGAGATTTTTTATCATTTTTTTTTACAAATAAGCCATTTATTATAAAATATCCCTCAAAAAATCCCTCACAGAATCATCAAAAAAATCCCTCAAAAAATATCTCGGAAATTAATTTTGCGCGAGGGATTGTTTTCATCAAAAAATTTTATTAATAACTCATTAATAAAAAATAAATTCCTCAAAAAATCCATCGCAAATTAATTTCCGAGGTATTTTGCGAGGGAATTTCTATCATTTTTTTTACAAATAAGCCATTTATTATAGAAATATCCCTCAAAAAATTCCTCGCAAAATCATCAAAAAATTCCTCGCAAAATCCCTTAGAAATTAATTTTGCAAGAAATTTTCCGAGGGATTTTTATCAAAAATTTTATTAATAACTCTTTAATGAAAAACAAATCCCTTGAAAAATCCCTCGCAAAATTAATTTCTGAGGGATTTTGCAAGGGATTTTTTTATCAATTTTTTTTACAAATAAGCCATTTATTATAGAAATATCCCTCAGAAAATTCCTTGCAAAATCATCAAAAAATCCCTCGCAAATTTTTCGAGGGATATTTTTCATCAAAAATTTGTTTAATAACTTATTAATGAAAAACAAATCCCTCATAAAATCCTTCGCAAAATTAATTTCCAAGGGATTTTGCAAGTGATTTTTTTATCAATTTTTTTTACAATTAAGCCATTTATTGTAGAAATATCCCTCAGAAAATATCTTCCAAAATCATCAAAAAAATCCTTCACAAAATCTCTTGGAAATTAATTTTGCGCGAGGGATTGTTTTCACCAAAAAATTTTATTAGTAACTCATTAATGAAAAACAAATCCCTTAGAAAATCCCTCGCAAAATTAATTTCCAAAGGATTTTGCAAGGAACTTTTTAATCAATTTTTTTTACAAATAAGCCATTTATTATAGAAATATCCCCCGAAAAATCCCTTGCAAAATCATCAAAAATCCCTCGAAAATTAATTTTGCGAGGGATTTTCCGAGAGATTTTTTTCATCAAAAAATTTTATTAATAACTCATTAATGAAAAACAAATCCCTCGAAAAATCCCTCACAAAATTTATTTCCAAGGTATTTGCGAGGGATTTTTTATTAATTTTTTTTTACAAATAAGCCATTTATTATAGAAATATCCCTCAGAAATTTCCTCACAAAATCATCAAAAAATCCCTTAAAACATCTCTCGCAAAATTAATTTCTGAGGGATTTTGCAAGGAAATTTTTTATTTTTTTACAAATAAACCATTTATTATAGAAATATCCCTCGGAAACTTCTTCGTAAAATCATCAAAAAATCCCTCGCAAAATCCCTCGGAAATTAATTTTAAGAGATTTTCCGAGGGATTGTTTTTCATCAAAAAATTTATTAATAACCCATTAATGAAAAACAAATCCTTCGGAAAATCCCTCGCAAAATTAATTTCCAAAGGATTTTGCGAGGGCATTTTTATCAATTTTTTTTATAAATAAGCCATTTATTATATAAATTCCTCGCAAAATCATCAAAAAATACCTCACAAAATCCCTCGGAAATTAATTTTGCGAGGGATTTTCGAGGTATTGTTTTCATCAAAAAATTTTATTAATAACTCATTAATGAAAAACAAATCCCTCGAAAAATTAATTTCCAAGGCATTTTGCAAGGGATTTTTTTATCAATTTTTTTTTACAATTAAGCCATTTATTATAAATATCCCTCAGAAAATCCCTCGCAAAATCATCAAAAAAACTCTCGCAAAATCTCTCGGAAATTAATTTTGCGCATGGGATTGTTTTCATCAAAAAATTTTATTAATAACTCAATAAAGAAAAACAAATTCCTAGGAAATCCCTCGCAAAATTAATTTCCGAGGGATTTTGCGAGGTAATTTTTTATCAATTTTTTTTACAAATAAGCCATTTATTATAGAAACATCCCTCGAAAAATTCCTCACAAAATCAGCAAAAAAATCCCTCGCAAAATCCCTCGGAAATTAATTTTCTGAGGGATTTTCCGAGGGATTTTTTCATCAAAAAATTTTATTAATAACTCCTTAATAAAAACAAATCCCTCCAAAATTCCTAGCAAAATTAATTTCCAAGGAATTTTGCGAGGGATTTTTTTATTATTTTTTTACAAATAAGCCATTTATTATAGAAATATTCTTCAAAAATCCCTTACAAAATCATCAACAAAATCCTTCGCAAAATCTCTCAGAAATTAATTTGCGCGAGAGATTGTTTTCATCAAAAAATTTTATTAATAAATTATTAATAAAAAAAAATCCCTCACAAAATTAATTTCCAAGGGATTTATCAATTTTTTTTACAATTAATCCATTTATTATAGAAATATCCATCAGAAAATCCCTCACAAAATCATCAAAAAAATCTCTCGCAAAATTTCTAGAAAATTAATTTTGCACGAGGGATTGTTTTCATCAAAAATTTTATTAATAACTCATTAATGAAAAACAAATCCCTTGGAAAATCCCTCACAAAATTAATTTCCAAGGGATTTTGCGAGGAAATTTTTTATCAATTTTTTTACAAATAAACTATTTATTATTGAAATATCCCTTGAAAAATCCCTCGCAAAATCCCTTGGAAATTAATTTTGTGAGGGATTTTTCGAGGAATTTTTTTTCATCAAAAAAATTTATTAATAACTTATTAATGAAAAAAAATCCCTCAAAAAATCCCTCGCAAAATTAATTTTTGAGAAATTTTGCGAGGGATTTTTTTATCAATTTTTTTACAAATAAGCCATTTATGATATAAATATCCCTCATAAAATCCCTCACAAAATCATCAAAAAAATCCCTCACAAAATCCCTCGAAAATTAATTTTGTGAGGGATTTTTAGAGTGATTTTTTCATCAATTTTTTTTAATAACTCATTAATGAAAAATAAATCCCTTCAAAAATTAATTTCTAAGGGATTTTGTGAGTGATTTTTTTATCAATTTTTTTTATAATTAAGCCATTTATTATATAAATATCCCTCAGAAAATCCTCGCAAAATCATCGGAAAAATCCCTCGCAAAATCTCTTGGAAATTAATTTTGCGCGAGGATTGTTTTCATCAAAAAAATTTATTAATAACTCATTAATGAAAAAAAATCCCTCGCAAAATCCCTCACAAAATTAATTTTCGAGGGATTTTGTGAGAGAATTTTTATCAATTTTTTTTACAAATAAGCCATTTATTATAGAAATATCCCTCAAAAAATTCCTCGTAAAATCCTTCGGAAATTAATTTTGCGACGGATTTTCCGAGTAATTTTTTTCATCAAAAAAATTTATTAATAACTTATTAATGAAAAACAAATCCCTCGGAAAATCCTCGCAAAATTAATTTCGAGGGATTTGCGAGAGATTTTTTTATCAATTTTTTTACAAATAAGCTATTTATTATAGAAATATCCCTCAAAAAATCTCTCGCAAAATTATCAAAAAAATCCCTCGCAAAATCCCTCAAAAATTAGTTTTGCGAAGAATTTTTCGAGGGATTTTTTCATCAATTTTTTTAATAACTCATTAATGAAAAATAAATCCCTTGAAAAATCCCTCGCAAAATTAATTTTTGAGGGATTTGCGAGAGATTTTTTATCAATTTTTTTTTACAAATAAGCCATTTATTATAGAAATATCCCTCGAAAAATTTCTCATAAAATCATCAAAAAATCCATCGGAACATCTCTCACAAAATTAATTTCCAGGAATTTTGCGAGAAAATTTTTTATCATTTTTTTTACAAATAAGTCATTTATTATAGAAATATCCCTCGAAAAATCCCTCGCAAAATCATCAAAAAATCCCTTGCAAAATCCCTCAAAAATTAATTTTGACATGGATTTTTCGAGGGATTTTTTTTCATCAAAAAATTTTATTAATAACTCATTAATGAAAAATAAATCCCTCAAAAATTAATTTTAAAGGTTTTTGCGAGGGATTTTTTATCATTTTTTTACAAGTAAGCCATTTATTATAGAAACATCTCTCGAAAAATCCTCGCAAAATCCCTTAGAAATTAATTTTGCGAGGGATTTTTCGAGGGATTGTTTTCATCAAAAAATTTTATTAATAACTCATTAATGAAAATAAATCCCTCGCAAATCCTCGCAAAATTAATTTTCGAGGGATTTTGCGAGAGATTTTTTTATCGGAAATTTTTTACAAAGAACCTATTTATGTTAGAAATATTCCTCGAAAAATCCCTCGCAAAATTAATTTTGCGATGGATTTTGTGAGAAAATATTTTTTATCGAAAAATTTTATAGTTTATATTTTTTTATGGGAAAATCCCTCGGAATTGCGAAGGATTTTTTTTTCTCGGTAAAATTCCTTGGTAAATCATACTTTTCTAGTAGTTAAAGCTTCATCAATCATTGTCAAGTTGTATGATATTTTATAATTGGCTTTTATAATCTGCATTCATGAATTCTTCTTTGTATTCCTAGCCAGATTCCTAACAAATTCAACGTGAAAGCATCCTAACTGCTACATTTCAACAAATAATCTCCAGGCCATGTTCACATTATGCAGAGACTAGCATCTAGCTAGTGCTAGAAAAGTGCTAAAATGCATCTAATTCCATGAAAAAGCCTTTAATAGCGGGTCATTATTCCATGAGCTCATGCTGCAATTATTCCAGCCAACTTGGTTCTGTGGGTTTTGAATCTAATTCCATGCTTTGCATCACTAAGGCCTTGTTATAAATACCATCCCCGGCCAGTGACAAAGGGACCCAGCCAAGCATAACTTCTGAGAGCTTAGCCTTCTGAGAGCGGTGCGAGAGCAATGGCGTCCTTGAAGGCTGAGAAACCTCTTGGGCTCATGTCACAGCCCAAGGCAGGGGAGAGTGCGCCCAAGACTCCGGCATCAAAGCATGGCCACAAAAAGGCCGAGCAGAAACCCCGCGAGCCCAAGAAGAAGGTAAAAACCAACCAAGGATTTTAAAATGAGAACGATTTTGTGCACCGTCTTTGATGCATGAATGTGTACATCAAGTGCGGTGATTGACCGTATGTCCATGCGGACTATGTTTCATGGCCCAATGGACCATGGCGCGCTCTGCACGCATGCCCATATGGGTGCATCCCTTCGTGCACCGAAGACTTTTCCTTTTAGAATGGAAGGAACGTAGATGTAGTGTGGTAGGTACAAGCGTGGGTCTTTCTCTTTTACTTTTATCAGATACATCAGCCTACACTGAAGCCTTACGTGATGGTTTGAAAAAAGTAAGAAAGAGATAAAGATGAACTCTAGCGCGCGCTCACACCCAATGCACTGCACCTAAGTTCCCTCGTTTTAAAATAAGCAAAGATTTAAAGGAAATATTGATTCACATAATACGTAGAATTGATATTACAGTTCTAATCATTTGAATTCTACTCTCATGCAGGCTAAGGGCGGCAAACCATCAGCTAAGAATTAGCGGCAGCAACTAGGAAGTTAGGGCATCCCATGTACTCCAGAGTCATATTGAGATGTTGTGTTTCTTTTCCTTACATATATGTTTCTTTTTTTTTTTTTTACTGTCGTGATTATGTATATCATGAACTCTCAAGGCTGGATGCATGTTGGATGCTTGGCGTGAACCATATGATGATCGCCGAAACAAAGACAGTAGGAATTGTATGACCATGCTCTATCAAATAAAACCGGTGATTTATTACAGGGGTAGGCTGTTCTAATTTTGGATTGCTTTGAATGGGTAACACGATATTTTGCCACACTCAATGGCAACTTTAGTTAGGGCTGGTTGGGAGAAGAAAGAAGAGGAAAATAAAGAAGAGTTATTTTGATACTCTTATTTGAGAGTTTTTTAAATGAGAAAAGAAGGGGTTTGAAAGGGTTCCCAATATCCTCCCAAATCCTTCAACAACAATATTTTTTCTTCTTACATTATCTTCTCTTTTTATATGGTGTGTGTTTGCTAATGCGCTAGAATGAAGTGCTCTCGGCGAATGCTTCTAATTATGCTCTTGCTCTAGCTCCTCATAGCTTCTGGTTCTTTACTTTCCCTTTATCTCACTTTCTTTCTTCTTACCTTCTTTCTCATAGTAGCTAATTATAGGAATTTTTAGTCAATTTTATGTATTTAAAAGCCACATATGCTAGATTGGCCTAGTTCTAACTATATCTTCTCTACTTAATAAAATGAAGACGAATGTGATGGAGGCAAAGTTGTGCCAGCATATAAGTCATAAATCAGGCATATGTAATGGAGATTTAGGATGCGATAACTTGAGCAAGACTATGGGGCATGCAGAAGGAACTTGCATAGCTTATTCCCATACCCTATGCCTTTGTACCAAGCCTTGCTAATAATCTCAACCCTCATGTTGGCTAAAGATGATTATGTGGTTGGAGCCTTTTAAATAAACATATATTGCCTTACTCTTAAAAGTGGTTGGAGACGAGTCATCTAATGCTATTGATCCTTAATAAGTTTGTTTGTGGTTATGATTATTCTTGTTAAGCTAGATGAGCTAGCTTCTATTTTGTTTTGATTTTGTAGGACTATTTAAGCAAACAATTTACAATTGAAAAATATGACCGAAATTCCAATAAGGAAAAAAGAAGCATTGCTATTTATGATTAGGAGATTGGATCGCTTAATCATCCTTAAGATCTTAGATTTTATCTGTGCTACATCAGCCAACATCGCTTTGACTAATTAAAAAAATCAACAAATAAAATACAAAAAATATAAGATATTATAAAAAACAAAAGGATATCATTGAAAGATCTTCTTTCTACTTAGAATGCCATCGGTTGGATTAGGTTTGGGTATCATTCAAACCAAACCCGACCTATACAGGGATTCAACTCTACATTTGTCATGCAATTAAAATAGAGTAAAAAATTTAATTTGTTACTCAAGCTAATTAAATGCAAGGAAAAAAATATTGTACATTGGCAATAGAAAATATGTTAATTATGATGTATGGGCAGAGTTTAGACATTTATTAATTCATAATCTTTAATTTGGTATGTACTTAATGATATTAACAAAGTGGCAACTGATTGGATAAATAAGAATTAATATAACAAGGATAGTGGTCTTCATTATACAATAAAATATATAGCGACAAAAATTTGATGTATTATTCATGGGAATTAATTGCAAAGAGAAAGGTAGTCATCATGGGCAGTAGAAAATCTATTAATCAATAAATGTAGGTATCATTTAGACATTTTATTATTAGTTCATAGTATTTAATATGGTATGTAATTAATGAAAATAACAAAATGGAAAGTGATTTGATAAATCAGAATTAAAGACTACAATGATAGTGTTTCTTGTAAAATTATTAAAGATATAGTGACCAAAATTTAATTATTAGTCATGCTAATTAAGTGCAAGGAGAAAAATATTAATCATGGTCAATAGAAAATGTGTTATTTTGATATATGGGCATGATTTAGGCATTTTATTAATTCTTAATATCTAATTTGGTATTTACTTAATAAAATTAACAAAATAGTAACTAATTTGATAAGTAAGAATTAAAGATAATAATGATAGTGGTTTTTATGATATAATTAAAGATGTAGTGATAACTTTTTTATTATTCATTCTAATGAAGTGTAAAGGAAAAAATATTAATTATGGGCAATAGAAAATGTGTTTATCATGATATAAAGGTATAATTTAGATGTCTTCTCATGGTTTACCAAATCTATAGATGATAGGATCTAATTTTATTTGTTTTTAAGACTACTATAAATAGAGATAGTAAGCCAATTGGCATAGCCAGTTATTACTTAGCTATCACTTAAGAGCATTGTATGGCCACCTCAAAGAACCCCTCCTCAATCCTTCTATATAAACAATTAGCTCCCCATTTTTTCTTCTTACATCATCTTTTCTTCTTGTATGGTGTGTGTTTGCTAGTGTGCTACAATGAAGTGCTCTCAGCGAATGCTTTCAATTACTCTTACTCCTCATAGCTTTTGGTTTTTTGCTTTCTTTTTATTTCACTCTTTTCTTCCTATCTTCTTTCTCATAGTAGCTAATTATAGAAATTTTAGTCAATTTTATGATTACAAAGCCACACATACGAGTTTGACCTAGTTCTAGCTATATCTTCTCCACTTCTTAACAAAGATGAAAATGAATGTGGTGGAGGCAATGTTTTGTGAGCTTATAGTTCGTAACCCAATTGGCGTATGTAATGGCATATTAGGATGTGATAATGTGTTCAAGACTGAGGGGTATGCAAAAGGAACTTGCATAGGCAATTCCCATACCCTATGCCATTGTGCCAAGCCTTACTAATAGTTTGAACCCTCATGTAGGCTGGAGATGATTATGTGGTTTGGGGCCTTTTGAATAAACATATATTGCCTTACTCTTAAAACCGGTTGGAGACAAGTCATCTAATGCAACTGATCTTTAATAAGTTTGTTTGTGATTATGAATATTCTCGTTAAGCTAGAAGAGCTAGCTTTTATTTTGTTTTGATTTTGTAGGACTATTTAATCAAACAATCTACAATTGAAAAATATGGCCAAAACTCCAATATAGAAGAGAGAAAAAAGAGACATTGCTATTTATGATTAGGAGATTGGATTGCTCAATCACCCCTAAGATCTTAGATTTTAACTGTGCTACATCAGCCAACATTGCTTTGACTAATTAAAGAAAATCAACAAATAAAATACAAAAAATATAAGATATTACAAAAAATAGAAGGATATCATTGAAAGCTCTTTTTTTTTTACTAGAATGGCATCGATTGGATCAGATTTGGGTATCGTTTAAACCAAACCTAGCTTATACTGGGATTCAAGTCTATATTTTGTTTGTATACTTACCTGTTGCTACGAAATCCGTTCTTCGACTCGGGTGCGCTTTGGGCTCCAGATCCGAACTCCGATTTCGACGTCTAGGGTGGAACCTGCAAGACAGTCCGCGCTCGCAAAGGATTTCCTTGGGGTCGTCCTCTGCGGGGGACCCTCCGACGCCCAAATCAGTGAAGATTCACAACAGGCAGATGTGAGGAGAAGACTTTTCACAGAAGAATCTTCCTCTAAGCTCTCGATCGAAGCTCTAATGGAGTGATCGATTACCAAAATCCAAGTGAATGTGTATAAGTTTTTGTAAGGTGATTTATGCGTACCTGAGAGGTTGAAGTGCTATGGTATTTATAGAGGATCACCTGATTTTCTGGGCGCATCGTGGGGGCCGAAAGTTGTTATGATTTGAAACGGATTCGAATCGAGTTTGTTACGAGATTAGTAGGATTTGTATCTTGTCAGTTAGAGGATCGATGGCTAGGAGAGCTGGCTGATGCCTTGGGATTCCACGATTGCATAGGCTCTAGGCCACTCCTGAGTATGATTCTCTATTTGAAATCTTATTCTGTTTCAGTGAATAGGGACCCTCCCATGCCAGATTTCGTAGAAGTATTTTGAATGTCGTGGTTGACCTGGATGAGGAATGCTTGATTTTTCAAAGCGTAAAATGGATCGGCTCGAATGACCTAGGAATAAGGATAGCTCGGCTCAGATGGCCGGAGCATAAGGATAGCTCGGGTTACCGAGGAACAAGGATAGCTCGGCTCAGATGGCCGAAGTATAAAGGTGGTCCGGGTTGTCAGGGTGATCCGACTTCATCAAAGCTGATTTGACCTTGTCACTAGAATATCACGCCAGCTAGCCAGCTGGCAAGCAGGATGTTTGGATTGGGCGCGACCTCATCGCTGATGTGAGTGATCAATAATACAATGATGATTTTACCCCTCATCACATGCCCCCACTCCCTAGTCCGAAGTGTAATTTTGGATATAGGGAGTAGAATTTTGGAGCAATCTTATTTGGGGGATTCAAAAAGGCAGGCAATGATGATCTTGTAAATGACGGGCCACTGTTTCGTCATCATTTTTTGCCGTGGCTCGAGAAAAAGACGCCTAGTTTATTGCAAGCTGCGATTGTGGGAGCTCCACTTGGCAGGATTCATTTATTTTTGGTGCTATCGGGGCCTTTGGTGTCTAAGTCTTTCTTTCTAAAGCGCTTATTTAAAGAGGGCTGGGGCAGCGTTTCTTCTGCAACGCCCCTTTGTCCCTACCGCAAAGATTTTCCACTCCTTCTTTGTGCCCTTGCCTGTCTGTTCATGTCTTACCCCCTATTCAACCAATATGAGTGGCCCAGGCGATGTTGCTTCTGAGGTAACCCTAGATGATATAGATAGAATCTGTCGCTATTATAGAGTTCCCCTGAATGTAGCCTTATGGGTGCCGAGGACCGAGCACCGGGTTTCAACCGAGTTGAGCCGAGGAGTCTTCTTCTACGAGGAGAGCTTGAGGGTAGGTCTCTGATTCCCTCTTCACCTGTTCATACAGGAGGTGATGAGGTTTTACAACATATGCCCAATGATGGTAGCCCCAAACAGTTGGCAAAATCTTGTTGGGTTCATCTCGATATGCAGTCGTGTTGGGGTGACTGCAACTCTTCCCCTATTCCGCGTTGGCTACAACCTGGCTCCGGAAGGAGCTCTGAGTGGCTCTATATCGGCCCCCGAAAGTCATTCAAGATGATTTCTGATAACCCTTCTTCGATTAAGGGGTGGAAGTCCCGATTTCTCATCACCGAAGGGAATATTGGCTCGGATTTTCTGAGGATGGGGTAATTATGTGAAGGACCCGGAGGCGCATTTGGAGTTGAGCGATCAGGAGAAAAGGGATTGGCTACCCTTCGCAGTGGTCAGGAGGTATCGGGTAGCACTCTGTTAGCTGAGGATGCTCTTTCGCCGCCGGGATTAGCTCTGTCGACCCTCAAGGTAAGTGTATCCTTTTTTCTTTTATCACGACGATCGGCTTGTTTGGGGTATTCCCATTTGGTTGAACCATTTTCTGCATTTTCAGCTGAAAGGTCGACGTTTGTGGGCTAGATGAGGAAAGAATCGGGCAAGTGCCAAAGGGGCTCTAGCTCTGGGGACAATCACGGACCCGAGAAGAGGTCTCGTCCCTCTGGAACTCGCTCGAAGGGGCCGAAGAAAGATGGCACCAGTCACTGCTCTCCCACCCTAATAAGGGAGGTAGCGGGAGCGCAAACCATGGTCGACGAGCCCCCCTACTGGAGGAGAGCAAAGTAGCAGAGGAAATCGTTGAGGGGAGCTCGGGGGGAGCTATCGAGGTTTCTCCCTCCAAATAGTAATTGTATCAGACGACGCAGAGGAGACGTCACCGGTACGTCTAGCGATTCCTCCGTTGGATGTCTCTCAGTCACCAGCGGTGGAGAGCCCATTGCGTATGGAGGAGACTTCTGCTCGGGTGGAGAGGTCAGAAGAGGCAGCGACGGCTGCCGAAGCTCAAGTGGAGCTACCCGTTGAAAGGTTGGTGGAGGTCGTGCCTCCTCCTGCTGAAGGTCCCCCTCTGTGGTTCCCAGGGATGTTGTAGAAGAGGTAGAAGCATCAGTAGGAGAAGAAGGAGAAGAACCATTGAATGAAGGGGATGCTTGGGCGAGGGCTCCCTCAGTCGGGGCCGAAGTATCTGAGGCCTCGCATGTTAGAGTTATGGCGGAGGAATCCGAGCGGATGGCTTCTCAGGTCGGAGTCCCCCGGGCCGGTTCTTCGGCCACGAGCTCTTTTGTCCATGGCCCGGAGGTGGATGATATGATCATCGCCTTGATGGGGTCCATTTTGCGCGCTGAGGGGAGTTCCTTGTCGAACGAGCCTACAGTCGGGGACATCATTGAGGCGGCTTTTGGTCGGCTCGGGATACCGCAGGACGCTTTCCTTCTTCCTGAAATCAATAACACCACCCTCATGACGATGTCTTCGAACTACATCTTCCGGGTAAGTTATTGTGCCGAGATCATAATCCTTGATTGGTCTGTTAAGTAGTAGCTTTTAACTTATATTTTCCCCGCAGATTACCCTTGTCACAAGAGCGTTGAACTAGCATTTAAATTTGGCCATTGGAGCCTGCGCCCAGGCTAGGAAGGAGGCGGCCGACCTTCGGTCGAGGGTGGATTCGACCAGTCGGCTCTCTAGGGCCTTTGAGTCTGCTAGGGTGGTTCTTGAGAAGATGACCGAGTCCTACCGAATTATCGCCGAGAGGGCCTCTCGGTTTGAGGCACAAGTTAAAGAGCTCCGTGAACAGTCGGATAAGGCCTGCCTGGAGTTGTCTCAGATCAAGGCCAAACATGCCGAGGAATTTAGTGCCTTGCAACGACATTTTGACAAGAGGTGGGACCAGCTGAGGGCTAGTAATGCTGAGGAAAAAATAATTTGAGCAGGAAGCTTGAGGAAGAGGAGCACAAGTGCCGGCGGCAGCGGGATCAGCTTGCTGGCTTAAAGAAGGAATTTGCTGATATGGAGAATCGGCTGAAATGGCAAAGTGAGCAGGTTGCTCGGCTTACTGTTGATCTTGACCAGTCGCGGCAAGAGGTTGGAGATTGTCAGTCCTGAATTAATGACCTTAAGGAGGGTCTTCGAGAAAACAAACCGGCAAAATTAAAGGCCTTGGAAAAGATCCAGGAGCTGAACAATAAGATGGCTTGGCGGGAGGAAGAGGTATGACGTCTTCCTTCTTATTTATTTTTCGATGTTTTTCTTTTGCTAGTGGGCTCAAATATTTCAGTATTTCGCAGATGGGTAGAATTGGGCTCAAGGCGCAGGAGCAGTTTAAAGCTTTAAGGGCGGAGTTATCCGTGAGTCACCAAATGAACTTCGAACTCCAGAACTAGCTTACTTCAACTGTGGAGTAGTATAAAAATTCTGCCCAATTTTTTGAAGAACGTAGAGGGGCTTGTGCCGATGCATTTTGGTTCGGCGAAGAGGAGACTCGAGCAAAGATATCTCAGGTGCATTTCGAATGGGATTTGTCTTTTTTGGATGTCGAACATTTTGATGCTTGTACCCCGGGGGGCGAAGAAGAGGAGTATGAGGACATCTCGGATGTCGATCTTGATGTTATTTTGGGCCCCAGTGAGGCCGTGGCTTCTGAGGAATGTCCTTAGTCTGCTGCCGAGGTACCCGAAGCTCTTCCTTTGGCATTTGAAGTTGGTGAAATAAGCCAAGTCCTCCTAGGCACTACCGAAGAGGTTCCTGAGACCGATCCGAATCTTGATACTTGAGGGTCACTTTTGTATTTTTGTGTTCCAGATTTGTAACCTGGTCGAAACTTTTAATAAAATGGATCTTTTGACTCCTATTTGCTTGTCTTTTCTGGATGATCTTTTTGTCGCGGGTTTTTTCAAATGGCAAACGAATCAATTCGTGTTCCTAGATCGGTTTATCCTTTACGAATTGAATGTCATGTTCATTCGGAGTTTAACCGATTCGCTTTGCTGATGTAAGCTAGCTCAATTTGAACTTAAGGAAATGTCTCGGTCGGGGCCGAGGCTTAGGCAAATAGTTCGATCTATACAAAGTAAAAAATTGGCCCGTTTGGCTGAGGTATAAAATGGTTTGGCGCGATATGACCAAAAACTGCACGAGTATCTTGACTGGGGTTGAGATTTGGCAGATAGCCCGATCTATGAGAAATTGTTTCATTTTTTGCCCGGGCGGATGAGACGGATTTGTAATTCGCCGAAGGATGCTTTGTTTTTTGCGCAAGGCATTTATCCCGTTGGTCTTTTCCAACACGGGTCTTTTTAATGTGCGCGATAAGCATTCGATTGCCATTGGATGGTATCGTTTTCACAAGGCAATTTCTCAGGCCTGCCCGTATCTCAAGGACCGGCGAACGATTTCCTGCATTTAAGACTCTTGATTCGAGATCAAAGGAAAATCTTTTGTCATGCGTCATGGCCTGGGAAATGCATCCGACGTGCTTTGGAAAGTGCCCTTTTATCATAAACCACCACGTGGTAGCATGGCCATAGAGTTTTGAATCCCGGGGCTTTCTGCTTTAATGGCTGCTCCTAGTCTGTTTGCCTATAAAAATGGGAGGAGCGGGCCGTGTTAGGCTATATCCCAAGACTTTCTTTTATGTGAGTTGTAAGAGTTTTCATGGCGTCTATTTCCTTGAAATTGAGAGTAGAGAGACTGAGCTTTCCTTTTGAAAGCCGTCTCGTCCAAGATAGCTGGGGTGATGGAGAAGCTGCTGAAAAGCAGATAATCCTCAAGGGAAAAATTCTCGAAGGTCATATGGAGAGTGCATGGGAGGCCCGTAGAAGTCATATGGGGAGCGCACATATGCGCTTCTTGTGTATCCTTTGTGGTTCGCCATGGGGACAGCCAAAATATGCAAAGCATATGCCGTCCCCATGGGTTACATGAACTTCCCCTCCCCTACAGGATGAACTGAGGGATCCAATATGAGGAAAGGTGTTGGTCTGCTGGTACCCTGTCTATGTCTCTAGGTAGCGGCTAGCAGCCCAGCATCCCACTATAGGGGGAAGGAGCCCTCAACCTCAGAATCTACAGGTCTTCGGCCCAGTTTGGGTCTTTTGTCCCGTCCATTCGAGGGATCAACAACTCAACTGGAGTCATGTGATTTCTCTGATTTCTTGGATGCCGCAGCGACATTAGAGGTCGAAGCTGCTTTTTAATTCATTTGTTTTTACTTCCTGAGCCGTAGCGCGCTTGTAATATCTCTTCAGATGTTGTATTTCTCACCGATTAATGGAGTAAAGAAAGTTTTTTGTTTTTTCTTCTTTTTTCAAATGTTCACAGATGTTTGCTTTTCCCTTTTAGCATGACCATGCAGTCTTGCTCGTTTTAGGCGTACCGAGTTATGCTCGGCTCGTAAACCTTCGATTGTGCTTGGGTAGCACTGCCTTCGTTAGGCATTTTTATAGTTTTCACCCCCTTCAGAGGAGGCACTGGTCTCTGTTCAAGTCAGAGGGAGGTCTGGAAGACATTACTTGTTCACAAGATAGGCGCGGCTCGACAAAAAGGGGTTAAGTAGGTCTTTTCCGAAGGAGGAAAGATTCGCACAATTCTGCTGATGGGTAGAGAGAGGGATTGCTTATTTGCGACGAAGTATGATAAGACGTATCAATTGCATTAAAATGTTCGGGAAATTAACCGGCCTTGCCATTACTGCAGAACCGCCAGGGCCACTTGGCTTTGTCCAAGGTTTCAAAGATTAACAAGAAATTCGATTCGGCTTTGGCCGAGGGTTCTAGTAGCAAGAGATGCGCTTCGGCTTTGTCCAAGGCTTTTGATAATAAGGGATGCCCTTCGGCTCTGGCCGAGGCTTTTCTTAATAAGAGATGCACTTCGGCTCTAGTTGAGGCTTTTGATAATAAGAGATGCACTTCGGCTCTAGCGGAGGCTTTTGATAATAAGAGATGCACTTCGGCTCTGGCCGAGGCTTTTGATAATAAGAGATGCACTTTGGCTCTGGTCGAGGCTTTTCATAATAAGAGATGCACTTTGGCTCTGGTCGAGGCTTTTGATAATAACAGGTGCACTTCGGCTCTGGCTGAGGCTTCTCATGATAACAGATGCACTTTGGCTCTGGTCGAGGCTTCTCATAATAACAGATGCACTTTGGCTCTGGCCGAGGCTTTTGATAATAACAGATGCACTTCGGCTCTGGCCGAGGCTTCTCAGAATAACAGATGCACTTCGGCTCTGGCCGAGACTTTTCATAATAAGAGATGCACTTCGGCTCTGGCCGAGGCTTTTCATAATAACATATGCACTACGGCTCTGGCCGAGGCTTTTCATAATAACAATGCACTTCGGCTCTGGCCGAGGCTTCTCAGAATAACAGATGCACTTCGGCTCTAGCCGAGGCTTTTCATAATAACAGATGCACTTCAGCTCTGGCCGAGGCTTTTCATAATAATAGATGCACTTCGACTCTGGCCGAGGCTTCTCAAAATAATAGATGTATTTCGGCTCTGACCAAAGCTTTTCATAACAAGAGATGCACTTCAGCTCTGGCCGAGGCATTTCATAATAACATATGCACTTCGGCTCTGGCCGAGGCTTTTCAGAATAATAGATAAACTTTAGCTCTGGCCGAGGCTTTTCATAATAACATATGCACTTCGGCTCTGGCCAAGGCTTTTGATAATAAGAGATGCACTTCAACTCTGGCCGAGGCTTTTCATAATAACATATGCACTTCAGCTCTGGCCGAGGCTTCTCAGAATAACAGATGCACTTCAGCTCTGGCCGAGGCTTTTCATAATAAGAGATGCACTTCGGCTCTGGCCAAGGCTTTTCATAATAACAGATGCACTTCGGCTCTGGCCGAGGCTTCTTAGAATAACATATGCACTTCGGCTCTGGCCGAGGCTTTTCATAATAAGAGATGCACTTTGGCATTGGCCGAGGCTTTTCATAATAAGAGATGCACAATGTGCTGGGATGCTTCTTTGCTTTTGACCAACATATTATCGACGTGCACTTTTATGTTACGGTCGATCTATTCCTTGAAGACCTTGTTAACTAGCCTTTGGTAAGTAGCACCTGTATTTTTTAGACCAAAAGGTATGACATGGTAACAATACGTACCTCAGTCGGTTTTAAAGGCGGTCTTCTCTTCATCCTTGGACGCCATTTGAATTTGGTTGTAGCCCGAATAGGCATCCATGAAGGTCAGCATCTGATGACCCGAAGTAGCATCTACAAGCTGGTCGATTCGAGGGAGAGGGAAACTGTCCTTCGGGCATGCTTTGTTGAGGTCGATGAAGTCGATGCAGATCCGCCACTTGCCGTTCGACTTCTTCACCATAACATCATTTGACAACCAGCTAGGATAGTTTACCTTCCGGATGAAATTAGCCTTGATAAGCTTATCAACTTCCTCCTTAATATCCTTCTGTCGCTCAAGGGCGAAGCTCCTTTTCTTCTGCTTAACGGGTTGGGATATCTCGTCCATATTGAGACGGTGGATGAGAACACCTGGGCTGATCCCAGGCATATCAAAAGCGGACTAGGCGAAGACATCAGCATTTTATCGAAGAAAGTCGATCAGCTCCAGCCGAGGTTTTCTCTTCAGTAGCGACCCAATCTTTATAGTTCGGTCAGACCGGGCTTCGTTCGACGATATCTCCTCCAGCTCTTCGGCTGACTCTCCTCGATGCTCAGCGAAACCCTCCCGAGCGTTCAGCCTATCAACCTTGGGCAGTTTGGACTGAAGGCTGGTGACGAAGCATTGTCGAGCCATAGCTTGGCTTCCTCGAACTCCCCTAATTTCCTATTCGATAGGAAACTTCATGACTAGATGCGGGATGAAGACAACAGCTCTCAGGGACATTAGGCCGGGTCTCCCAAAGATTGCGCTGTTGGGCGACCGAAGCTTGGTCATCAGAAAATCTGTGTGAATAGTAGCAACACAGGGCCAAGTTCCTGCCTGGACCGTCAAGGTCATGACTCCCTCTGGGGGAATAACATCGCCGGTGAACCCCATTAGGGTGGAGTCCACGGCTCGGAGACTCTCCATGAGCAGTTTTATTTTTGCAAACACATTGAGGTACAAAACATTGATAGAGCTCTCACTATCAATAAGAATCCGGCTTACATCATAATTGTTTAGATTGAGAGATACAGTCAGTGCATCATCATATGGGAACTGTATCTTCTAGAGATCATCATTGGAGAGGAAGAGCCCATCAGTCCGTGCTCCCTTTGGTACCGAGTCTTCTTCATCATCCCGCTGGCCCGATGGACTGCCGACTACATCGATCACGTTGATGTGGCCAACAACCAAGGGATTTGGAGGATGCTGCTGAGGCTCAGGCTGGCGGTTACCCCCATTTCTTGGCTCGAGCGCTCCCCTGAATTGGTTCAATTTGCCCCGCTGGATGAGCCTCTTGATTTTATTCTTCAGCTACCAACATTCTTTGGTATCGTGGCCATGGTCCCGGTGGTAGCGGCAGTACTTGGTGGGGTCTTTCCGGGTCGCATCCCCTCGGAGAGGAGGCGGTCGAGGGAGTTGATGCCCTATCTCCATGAGGATCTGCATCCTCGGGGTAGTGAGCGGGGTGAACCAGTTGAACCTTCTAGGTGGGCTTCGGGTGCGATTCCTCGGCGGTGATGAAGGAACCCTTTGGCGGTGAGGTGGGCTCAGCTGACGGACAAATCGGTGTTTATTCGAGCCCTTGGACTCCTTCTTTCTTGCCAGCTCAGCGCGGGCAGTCCTTCGCGATTCCTCAACTCTAGCATACTTATCCGTCAGGGCCATCATATTGAAGAGGTTCGGAGGGTAACTGACCTCCAACGCCAGGTAGAAGTCACTCTCCTTTAACACTCCACCCGCTAGGGCTGACATGGCCACCTCATGGTTAAGGTGATCCACTTCCAGCATGGCCATATTAAATCGACCAAGATAGTTTTTCAAGGATTCTCCCTCTCTTTGCTTAACCTCGGAGAGGGAATCAGATCTCTACCGGTGACGGCGGCGGCTGACGAACTGGCTGATGAAGAAGCAACTCAGCTCGTCGTATGAACCAACGGAACCTGGTTTTAAGGCATTAAACCAGGTTCGAGCAGACCCTATAAGGGTGGAGGGGAAGGCGCGGCAAAGAATCACATCTGATGCCCCATGGAACATCATGATCGATCGTAAGCTACTGAGGTGATTGTTGGGATCGGAGGATCCATGATAAGGCTCGATGGCAGGTAGCTTGACATGAGAGGAAACCACTTCCCCCATGATCTCCTTGAAGAAGAGAATGCCTTGCTCTGCCTTATGCTGAAGCAGATGGGCTTGTCTAACGGCGTCTAACTCTTGACACCATTCCTGATGCATCTCCTGCATCTACTACCTGATCCCTCCATCCAGAGTGGTAGGAGGGATTGGGGTGATGAGAAGACGATGGTGGTGTTGAATCCTGAGAGGATACCGAGAAGGGAGAGCGAATCTGTCTGGATCTAAGTGGGCTCTTCCCTCCAGCCCGTTGCAGCGCCGGTCTCACCTTTGCAGGCCGGCAACCGCGATCCGCCGCCCCAGGCGGATCGAAAGAAGAGATTGCAGGCGGAGCAGGGGCAGCGACCTCTTCGCAAGGTTGGGAGGCTAGAATGGCAGTGCCAGGGATTACTTGGAATCCTGGATCATCTAGGTCAATGCTTGAACCTGCTGGACCAGAGTGGCAAACTGGTCCAGGGTTACCGTCGTTGTCGGTGGGAAAGGAGTTTCAGCTGGTGGTGGTAGTGGAGGTGCTACATCACTAATTGGATCAGGCCTTTGAGACGCAGCCTGATCTTAAGCCTCAGAGGTGGCTCTCCTCCGATTGGCCATTAGAGGATGCTTCTTATGATTTTTTAGTCTTGTCTCCTAGATTACAAGTTTATGGGACTTGATGCCCTTCCTCTAGCACCAATCTGTTGCCGCGGAAATCCATTCTTCGACTCGGGTGCGCTTTGGTCTCCGGGTCGAACTCCGATCTCGACGTCTGGGGTGGAACCTGCAAGACAATCCATGCTTGCAAAGGATTTTCTTGGGGTCGTCCTCTGCGGGGGACCCTCCGATGCCCAAGTCAGTGGAGATTCACAGCAGGCAGATGTGAGGAGAAAACTTTTCATAGAAGAATCTTCCTCCAAGCTCTCGATCAAAGCTCTAATGGAGTGATCGATTCCAAAAGCCAAGTGAATGTGTAGAAGTTTTTGTAAGGTGATTCATGCGTACCTGAGAGGTTGAAGTGCTGTGATATTTATAGAGGATCACCTGATTCTCTGGGCGCATCGTGGGGGCCGAAAGTTATTATGATTTGAAACAGATTCAAATCGAGTTTGTTACAAGATCAGTGGGATCTGTATCTTGTCAGTTAGAGGATCGACGGCTAGGAGAGCTGGCTGGTGCCTTGGGATTCCATGATTGCGTAGGCTCTATGCCACTCTTGGGTATGATTCTTGTTTGAAATCTTATTCTGTTTCAGCGAATAGGGACCCTCCCGTGCCAGATTCAGCAGAGGTATTTTAAATGCCATGGTTGGCCTGGATAAGGAATAGCTTGATTTTCCGAAGTATAAAATGGATCGGCTCGAATGACCTCGGAATAAGGATAGTTCGGCTTAGATGGCCGAAGCATAATGATAGCTCGGGTTAACGAGGAATAAGGATAGCTCGGCTCAGATGGCCGAAGTATAAAGGTGGTCCGGGTTGTCAGGGTGATCCGACTTCATCAAAGCTAATTTGACCTTATCGCTAGAATGTCACGCCAGCTGGCCAGCTGGCAAGCAGGATGTTTGGATTGGGCATGACTTCATCGCTGATGTGAGCAATCAATATTACAATGATGATTTTACCCCTATCATTACCCATTTAGATTGAATTTGAACTAGACTAGGTTTGGATTTGAATTGGGTTGGGGTCCAAGTCTTCAATTGCTATCATAATTTTAATGCTAAATTCCCTTTAGTAGATTTATTTAGATCTATAGATTGAATGTTAAGGCTATTCATTTATAGATTTACAACTCAATTACGATTAAGCCATGTTAATATCAATGCCATTATTATTGAAAATCGAAATTGATAACATTTTTAATTTATTCTATTTATTATTCATATCATTATTAAAAATCCTTTTAAATATAATGAACAGTGCGCATTTTGTTATCTTTCTAATTAGGATCCTAACCATGATTAGGTGTCTCTTAAATTCTGATACATTGAGTTAGGTTTGGGTTTCCTCGATTTTACTCAGCCATGAATGTTCTAATGGGCCTAAAAGATTCTTATGGAACCTACTTGAGGTCTATAACTGGTGGGGACCCAATTCTAAACCAATGGGTTGAGTTAAAAGAAGCGTTCTAGATCCATGTTGCACTTGTCTCAATCTAAACATGGTTGAATTGCAAGCCCAATGGCAGCTATGGATAAGAAGTGATGGTCTACAAATAACGGTGGCCAAAACAAATGCTATGTGAGAAATGGTAATATGTAATAATAACAACCAAAAACCAAAGGGCATGTTGAAATAGGATTTGGCGGTGGTCATATAATAAGAAATAAATTATTTTAATGGCTTGAAACTTAGGTTAATCCAATGCTCCGCCCCTACATGCAAAGCCGAATAATTATAGGCATTAGATTTACATGTACAGTATCCCACATTTATTCACGTGGCGTATATCATGGCTTGAACTTGGATTTTTTTTTTTCTCATAATGATTTTTCTATATGTTGGGTTGATAATTTGCGAAGTCGTTGAATAGAGACAATTCAACTAGATTGCGATGCTATTATTCCTTCTTTTTTTTTCTTCTCTCTTCCCCCTCAAGCATGTAGGAGGATTCAATGGGCCGAGGTTGATCATTTACTATCGAGAGCTTGGAATGACTATAGATTAGCCTATGATGGAGTGGGTCTATTGCCCAAGCATGCCATCTATGTGAAATGAAAACTAAATTGGGTAGTATAAGTTATGGTTTTTTGTCATGCAATTAAAATATAGTAAAAAAATCTAATTTATTACTCATGCTAATTAAGTGCAAGGCAAAAAGTATTGTCCATTAGTAATAGAAAATATATTTATTATGATGTATGGGCAGAGTTTAGACACTTATTAATTCATAATCTCTAATTTAGCATGTACTTAATGAAATTATCACAATGGCAATTGATTGGATAAATAAGAATTACATATAACAAGGATAGTGTGGTCTTCATCATACAATAAAAAATATAGTGACAAAAATTTAATATATTATTCATGCCAATTAATTACAAATAGAATGGTAGTAATCATGGGCAGCAGAAAATCTATTAATCAACAAATGTGGGCATGGTTTAGACATTTTATTATTAGTTCATAATATTTAACATGGTATGCAATTAATAAAGTTAAAAAAATTAAAAGTGATTTGATAAATCAAAATTAAAGACTACAATGATAGTGATTCTTATCAAATAATTAAAGATGTAGTGACCAAAATTTAATTATTAGTCGTGCGAATTAAGTGCAAAGAGAAAAGCATTAATCATGGACAATAGAAAATGTGTTTATTTTGATATAAAAGTTATCTAATTTGGTATGTACTTAATAAAATTAACAAAATGGTAACTAATTTGATAAGTAAGAATTAAAGATAATAACGATAGTGGTTTCTACGATATAATTAAAGATGTAGTGATAACTTTTTTATTATTCATGCTAATTAAGTGTAAAAATTAATTAATTATAGGCAATAGAAAATGTGTTAATCATGATAGGTGTAATATAGATGTTTTCTCGTGGTTTACCAAATCTATAGATGATAGGATTTAATTTTAATGGTTTTTAAGACTACTATAGAAAGAGATGGTAAGCCAGTTGGCATAGCCAGTTATTGCTTAGCTATGCTAATTAAGTGTAAAAAATATATATTTAATTATAGGCAATAGAAGATGTGTTAATCATTATATATAGTGTAATTTAAATATTTTTTTTATAGTTTGCTAAATCTATAGATGATAGGATCTAATTTTATTAATTTTTAATAATAATATAGATAAAGATTGTAAGCCAATTAGCATAACCAGTTGTTGCTTAGCTATCACCCAAGAGCATTGTATCGCCACCTCAAAGGACTCTTCCTCAATTCTTGTATATAAACAAGTGGCTCCCTATTTTTTCTTCTTACATCATCTTCTCTTCTTTTATGCTTGGTGTTTGCTAGTATGCTGCAATGGAGTGCTCTTGGCGAATGCTTCCAATTATGCTCTTGCTCTTTCTCCTCTTCGCTTTTGGTTCTTTGCTTTCTGTTTATCTCCCTCTCTATCCTCTTATCTTCTTTCTCATAGTAGCTAATTAAAGACATTTTATTTAAATTTATGTATTTAAAAACCATATATGCAAGTTGATCGAGTTCTAACTATATCTTCTCTACTTCTTAACCGAGATGAAAATGAATGTGGTGGAGGCAAAGTTGTGCGAGTATTTAAGTAGAAACTCAATCACATGTGATGGCTATTCAGGATGTGGTAATGACTGCAACCTTGAGTGTGATAATGAGTGCAAGAGTGAGGCGTACGAAGGAGGAACTTGCAAAGGCCTTATATATCCCCTATGCTTTTGTAGAAATCCTTGCTAAGAGTCTCAACCATTATGTAGGTTGGATTATGTGGTTTGGAGCCTTCTAAATAAACATATATTGCCTTACTCTTAAAATTGGTAGGAGTTAAGTCATCTAATGGTATTGATCCTAAATAAGTTTGTTTGTGGTTATGAATATTCTTGTTAAGCTAGATGAGCTAACTTTTGTTTTGATTTTGTAAGACTATTTAAGCAAATAATATACAATTGAAAAATATGGCCAAAACTCCAATATAGAATAAAGGGAAAAAAGAGGCATTGCTATTTATGATTAGGAGATTGGATCACTCAGTCATCCTCAAGATCTTATATTTTAACTATGCTACATTAGTCAACATTGCTTTGACTAATTAAAGAAAATCAAAAACTAAAATATCAAAAATGCAAGATATTATAAAAAACAAAAGGATCCTTTTGAAGTAAATTTCATAGTTAGAACTATCAGAAACTTTCTTAGATTTCATCCATACATCTACAATAATTTTGTTTGTGATGCACTACAAGGGAACAAAAATATTGCGACGCCCAAATGCGTCGCTAAACATGCTATTGCGATGCAATAGCGATGCAATGACGGCGTCGCTCAGATCATCGTCGCAACCTCAATTTGTCGCAATTGCATCGCGTCACAGCGACTCTCTGCGGGCAATATTGCGACGCATCCAAATGCATCGCTAAATTTAAAACTAATTTTTAATATTTAAAATTATTATTAAATATTACGACGCATTCAATTGCGTCACAATATTGCGACGCATTTAGTTGCATCGCAATATTTAATAATAATATTTTAGATATAATAGTGATGCAATTTGAGTCGCTAATGCGTTGCTAATAAATTTTTTTTAAAATATTACGATGCTAGGTCATTGCGTCGTAATATTTAATAATAATATTTTAGATATATTAGCGACACAATTTTAGTCGCTAATGCGTCGCTAATTAAATTTTTTAAAAATATTGCGATGTCAGGTCATTGCATCGTAATATTTAATAATAATATTTTAAAAATATTAGCGATGCAATTTCAGTCGCTAATACGTCGCTAATTAAATTTTTTAAAAAAAATAAAATATTAAAAATTAAAATGATTAATACAATTTCATTACATTTAAATATTGATCGAAACATTCTTCACTCATATTGATCCAAATAATAATCATTTAATTTTCAAAAATAATTAATATATTAAAATTTTGAAGTTTTCATGTACAACATATAAAAAGAAAAAAAATATATCAAAAATCTGAGCGATCACGTGGAGGCTGAAGACCCTGCGACAAGCGGCTAACCATATCCTGCAAATGACGCATTTGATCTCACTCATATGCAAGCTCCTGATCCCGGCCTCGCATACGCTGCTCGAACTTGTGCTCGACCTCCTGCCGAACCTCCTGACAAACGTCCTGCCGGACCTCCTTCGCAATAGATCTCCGAATTTCGTCTAAATGCTCGGCAGGAATATCACCAGAATATGCGAGCTGAAGGCCTGATGGGGAAAATATGCAGAAGCTCTAGTGCCCAGACCATAGACCCTGCGGTCTCACGGCTGGGCACCAATAGCCTCCAAAAACATATGCCGACTCTCCTCTGCTGAGAGTTCGACGGGCATCTCCTGCGATGCCTGGGAGTGAAGCTCCTCGACTTGTGTCTTTGAATTATAAAATCAATAATAAATGAATTAATAAATTTTTTAAAATAAAATTTTAGAAATTAAACAGATACTACATAAAGCTAATTTCTTACCGCAACCTCCTGTGATCGCATGTCGACCCAGGAACCGTCCCTCCTGGTGTGTGTCGCCCTGAATAGACGAAACTCACCAGGATCTCCGCCCTTCTGCTCAGACTATAACAATAAAAAAATTGATATTAATACAAATATTTATAAATAACTAAATTAGTAATTAAATTATTTATGTTTTCTTACCATACGACATCTGTGCTCCTGAATCGAAATGGAGCCCGAAGTATGGTGGAAGAGACCCGTGCCAGGACCGCCCTTCTCGGATCGACGGTTCGTGCTGGCTGATGCAGACCTCCTGCGCCAGCCATCGGACTGCCAGGCCTGCTGCCACTCGTGTCAAATACCCTCTAGCACATGCGCAAGATGCTGACCCGATGACCTCCAACGATGAAGCATGTCGGAGTATCGGCGTCCCGTAAGAGCCTCCCATGCTGCCCTAATGGCATCATGGCTAGCAGGGTCCCATGTAAACTTTTTCTGCATTAAAATAAATAGTTAGTTTCAGAATTTATTAAGGTTAAGAAATTTTATATCAGTGATAAATTGTATTTAATAAGTTTACCTGAAACTCAGAACAATAAAACTCCCTCGTGGTTGCAGATACGTGGCGCCAATCGTAGCCACTGGGATCTGCACGCCTCTGAAATATGGCGCTGATGTGGCTGGATACATGATGCTGCTCAATAAATCTATTAAAAAAATGCATGTTTATAAGTAATTGATTTAAAAACATAAACATATATTTTTAATTAGTATATACTTACAGCCCATGAGCATCCAGTCGAAGTACGGTGCGGCCGATGGTGGAAGAACTCTCGGAGGTATGTGCCGATCGACTGGATGGTAATACCAATGCAGGATCACCACCGACTGCTGGAGAGATCGAAGGCTGTGCGATGTTTGAAGATCCGAACTCTCCATCTCCAAAGCTCATGTGATCTGATGCAGCAGGGCTACGTCCCTACTCACTTCGTATATCGTCGGTAGATCTACCTCTGTCCGTCATACTGAAAATACTAAAGATTCATGCAATTAAATTACGATTAATGATTGACTATGTAAAAATTTAACACTTATAATATAAAGTTGAATTTAAAAAAACCTCTATGTTTAATCGGTGTCATTTGTTTCGTTAAATATTGGTTCAACATCCGATGCCATATCAGACTGTGATTCAGTTTCATTATCATCGGAAGGAAACCGAACATTTGCATCCACAATTTCTTGGACATCACCATTTGGATCTCTAAGTGATGTTTCAGGAGCCCTTATGTCGTCCTCAATTGCATGCATTTCTGTCTCATCCTCTTGAAATGCAGGGCACTCGGCTGATTGACTTGATGAACTCTCATTAATAAGATTGTTGAACGTGGAACGATTTTAGAAACAACCCACCAATCTCGCTTGTCGTTGCGCAAACTTGGATATCCGCAGTAAAACACTTGCTGAGCTTGGGATGCAAGGATGAATGGTCATATTTCTGCAATATTCGTCGATGTTCACTTCAACCAAATTGTAGTCGTTATGAACCCTTTTGCCCACAGGAACTGTCAGATTGAACCAATTGCAACGAAACAATACGGTTCGTTTCATAGGCCAACTAGGATATTCAACTTCAACCACCTCTACTAACTTTCCGTAATAATCCTGCATATTTGCTCCAACACTTTCTCCTTTAACACACATGCCACAGTTCTGCGTGCCTCTTGAAGCTGCTAATTGTTCAATCTGAAATTTGTACTCATTAACAAAATAGCCAGTAGAGGTTGTTACGGTCTTCAATGGCCATTGCGATAGACATTTAATGAAAATATTATCGGTTGGGGACCATGGACCGTTTACCTATAAATTAATAATCTATTCACAACCAATTCAAAAAATAAAAGCCATTATTGAAATTGATTGAGTGATACTACTCACAAATTCATAAAACCAGTAAGCGAACTCCGTTTCTAACTTCTGTCCAATTGCAACTTGACTGATGTCGGGATTCATCTGTCGTTGTCTATCACAATACATCATTATGGGATGATAAGGATTAAAACTGATGTTAGAAATTAAATATTGTGGTATATTGTAATTTAAATTCGAAGCTCCAATTAAGCATTGAAGTATACACTTACTCAATATATGGATCGACTTCTCTACAGTTCATTAGGATGTAATAATGTGATGCATTATACTCCATATCGCTAAGATTTCTTGACTTCTGCCCCCCAAATGAACGGCCGATACCTTTAAAAATTGATATTCTACCATCATTAGGTTCTCCTTCGTCCACACATACATCATCGTTACGACCAAGATTTCGACTCCTCATGTGGACATGACCCTCAAAGTAATGCGAGGCAAAAGCTGAAACTTCTTCGACCAAGTGTGCATTGCATATAGAACCTTCAACCCTTGTCTTATTACGCACATTATTTTTTAACTTCTTAAGGTACCTATATGTAAAGTTGAGATAAAAAATTAACCAATTTTCTCGCAATGAAATAATATTTGAAATGTCAATATGTCTTAATGATGTATATATTTACCTCTTGAAAGGATACATCCAGCGATACTACACGGGACCAGCTATGCTCGCTTCGTATGGCAAGTGAACCGGTAAATGCTCCATTGAGTCAAAAAAACTGGGAGGAAATATTCGCTCCAGCTTGCATAAAATAATTAAAATTTCCTTCTCAAGCCTTGTCATGGATGCAGAAGTAATGACTGCAGCAGATAACTCCTTGAAGAACAAGCTGAGCTCCGTCAATGCCTTCCAGACATGTTGCAGAAGCAACTCACGAAAAGCTATAGGCAATAACCGTTGCATGAAAATATGGCAGTCGTGACTCTTCATGCCGAACAACTTGAGCTTATGCATGTCCACACACCTACCGATATTTAAGGCATAACCATCTGGAAATTTTAACCCTCTAAGACAGTTACATAAAACTTCTCATGAATTTCTGTCAAGAGTGTAACAGGCATTAGGATAGGTCCCGTCGGCACTCCTCCTCAAATCACCTCTTCTGCAATACTGATTAAGTTCTTCTCTTGACTTTGCAGTGTCTTTTGTTTTTCCCGGGATGTTTAGCACCGTGTTAAATATGTTATCAAAAAAAATTTTCTCGATATGCATAACATCCAAGTTGTGCCGGATGAGATTTATGCTCCAATAAGGTAAATCCCAAAATATACTTCGCTTCTTCCTATTATGTTCTTTACATATACGGCCATTTATTCTATCTGCATATGGTTCCCAAGCATACCTCAACCCCAAATGCTCTATAGTATCAAATATATCCGTGCTGGACCTAACCGGTTCGGCGAATTTTGTGACTGCTTTGTTCTTCTGGAAGGCGATCAAGTTACGCCTGTAAGGATGATTTGGGGGCAAGAACTTCCTATGATTATTAAACCATGACTGCTTACCACTCTTTTGCAATGTAAATACATCCGAATAATACATGCAATGAGGGCATGCCAGACGTCCAGCAGTGCTCCAACCAGACAACATTGCATATGCCAGGAAGTCACTTATTGTCCACATCAAAGCAACTCTCATGATGAAATTTTGTTTCATAGAAATGTCGTAGGCTACGACTCCTGTTTCCCACAACATTTTCAATTTGGCCACCAACGGTTGCAGGAAGACATCAATCTTTTCCTTTGGATTTGATGGTCCTGGAACAAAACTGTCAAAAACATTGCAAAATCTTTCATGCACTTCCATGGAGGAAGGTTATATACAGTCAGTATCACAGGCCAACATGAATATTGTTTCCCCGCTTGACCGAATGGTTGGAAGCCATCGGTACAAAGACCTAATCTCACATTCCTTATATCTTCAGCAAAATCAGGATGATTTTCATTGAAATGCTTCCAAGCTTTTGAATCTGATGGATGCCGCATTTCATCCTCTTTAGATTTATGTTCGGCATGTCATCTCATATCAGCAGCTGTAGCCTCAGATCTGTATAATCTCTGTAGGTGTGGAATAAGAGGAAAGTAATGCATCCTCTTGTAAGGAACACTTTTCCTCCAACTTGTACTAGCTCCCCCTTCACCGTTTTTGTACCTCGATTGCCCACAAATCTTACACCATCTCAGCTCCGAGTCTTCACCCCAATATATCATACAATTGTTCAAGCAACAATCGATCTTATTAACTGGGAGCCCAAGCCCACGCAACAACTTCTTCGTTGAGTAAAAACTGTCTACTACAACATTATCATTTGGCAAAATTTTCTTGATTAACCCAGCTACAGAATTAAATGCCTTTTCTGATAATTGATATTCTGTCTTAATATTCAACAACCGAGCAGCCGTAGACAACTGGGAATGACCCTCACAACCAGGATATAATTCTTGATTTGCAGCATGCAACATATCATAAAATTGTTGTGCATCTGGATTTGGTTCTTCCATAAATGTATTCTGATTGAATTCATTACCCGATGCATTCATCACCATTTCTTCATATGTGTTTAAATTCACAAATGGTTCATCAACGGGAATTGACACTTGTTGGCTTGTAACAACTGCTGGAATTTCCTCTAGTTCACCATGACAGTACCAAACATCGTAATCAGGAACAAACCCCTTTTTACATAGATGCACCTTAACAGTTTCGACATCTCTGTAGGCTTTATTCTGACACCTGTGATAGTTGCATGGGCACCTAATCCTAGGCCCATCCATCCATTCAGGTTGGCTACATGCAAATGCGATAAATTCTTCCAATCCGTTTAGAAAATCTGGATTAAGCAAGCCATCTTTTATCCTTGCATACATCCATAGCGAGCCCCGCTCATTTTTGACCAACTTATACAATTTCTGATAAACCATTAAAGGAAACCACATTATAAAACTATATTAGCATTACTAAATATATAAATAAATTATTTCTTTTACACAACTAAGGTTAATAACAACCATTTAAATCATTTATAACTAAACCAATTTTCTTTTATACAACTAAGGTCCCTACCCTACAAGGCCGGGCCACAGCTACGATCCTTGGCGTGCTAGCAAGGACCGTGGCACAGGTTCATGCCAGGCTAATGCTAGGGCTTGAGTTCGGGTCGGGCCGCAAGGCGGTCCGTTCAATCATGAGACTTCACAAGCATTCAAGTGTCCTAAATTAATTCCACCTTCACTCCATGTCTAAAAGGTAAGGCCCTATCCCATTCAAGAATATTTTTTGTGATATGTTATTCTGCTATTAATTATCATCGATCGGTTACGTTAAAATTTCAGCAGCATTTCCCCATATTTCTACTAAATGTGTGGCATATATGCTACACTAGGAGAACGTATGAGCAAATACAAACCGCAATCTCAACCAACGATGATTAATAGCAGACTAACATATCATAAAAAATATTCTCAAACTGTTCACCAGGACAATTTGAGAATTTGCAAGACTAAGTCTTACAAATTCTCAAACGGGTCTAAAGGTTATAGTACTATGATTAATATGGAAATATGAAGACAATCGAACTTATGCTTGTTATTCATAAATTCTTATCAATTATACATATATAGGAACAGTGTTCTATATATATAGTCACTGACTTCTTAAGATTATTATGTCGAATATAAATGTTTGTGAAGACTAAAATATAAATTATTGAAACTACTAATTTGTTGCTAAAAATTAAATAAAAATACAACAAGACTTTTTATCTAGCATTACATAATTTAATGCATCATTCAATCTGAAGCAGAATGTAAATAATCAAGACATAACAATTGTAAATAACTACAAATGCACAAATATTATTGCATAAACAACTATAAAGAAATGAAAAGCTACGACTGCTATTTTGAAATTAGCTAATCTAAAGAGTTATGGTTAATGAGCTAAATTAGTTGACCTAAATAGCTAATCTAATTCAGCTCGACCTATCTAAATGTTTTGATTGATGATCTAAAGAGATAAGGTTGATGGTCTAAAATCAGCTTACTTGAGAAGTTAAAACTGATAAGCTAAATTAATTGACCTAAATAGCTACGATTTATGAGTTTAATCAGTTGATTTAAAGAGTCATGATTGATGAACTAAATCAGTCTATCCAAAGAGCTACGACTAATGACATAAATTAATTAATTTATAACTAATCTAATAAAAAATTAGATTAGTAGTCACATTTTTTAAAAAATTAAGTTGCCCATGTTTTAAAATATATTTATATTTTTTAATATTTGTCATCAAATTATTTGAAAATAT
This sequence comes from Calamus simplicifolius, assembly GCA_900491605.1. Taxonomy (NCBI): domain Eukaryota; kingdom Viridiplantae; phylum Streptophyta; class Magnoliopsida; order Arecales; family Arecaceae; genus Calamus; species Calamus simplicifolius. The sequence goes on along the minus strand of UESW01001708.1, from coordinate 220,693 downwards.
TTTTAAAAACAATAAGATATGATAGAATCTAATTTTTTTTGTTAATTTTTTTTATGAGTGTTAATTTTTTTTTAATTGAAGGGGCCGGGGGTGGGGAAAACCCCCCTAGTTGTTACTTTTTTTTGTGGCCTGGCCATCGTGGCCAGGCCACGGCCGGCCACGGCAGCGGCCGTGGCCGGAGAAGACGAACGGGAGGGGGGGTGGGGAAACCCCCCGCCCAAACTGTAAATTTTTTTTTGGTGGCCTGGCCACCGTGGCCAGGCCACGGCAGCGGCCGTGGCCGGAGATGACGGCCACGGCCACGGCCGTGGCCGGAGAAGACGAAGGGGGGGTGGGGAAAACCCCCAAAACTATAAAAAAATTTTGGTGGCCTGGCCACCATGGCCAGGCCACGGCAGCGGCCGTGGCCGGAGAAGATGGCCATGGCAGCGGCCGTGGCCGAGATGACGGCCACGGCCGTGGCCGTGGCTGGAGAAGACGAAGGGGGAGGTGGGGAAACCCCCCCCCCAAACTATAATTTTTTTTTTGTGGCCTGGCCACCGTGGCCAGGCCACGGCAGCGGCCGTGGCTGGAGAAGACGGCCACGGCCGTGGTCGTGGCCGGAACCTATTTAAAAAAAAAATTAAGGAGGAGGGGGCGCTTACCTCGGTCGAGAGGGGACGCCGCCGGAGTGGGGGGAGCTTCCGCCGAGGGAGAGGACGGGGGGAGCCGGAGGAGCGGACGGACGGCGGTGGCTAGGGTAAGAAAAGGAAAAGAAGAGAAGCGGAGGGGGGGGCGGCCCGACCAAGCATTATATAGTAGTGATTAGTGACTCAATATATGCATCGCTAATCACTCGCTTTTTTTAAAAAAAAGATTATTATGGATTAGCAACGCAACAATGCGTCGCTAATCCATCGCTAATTTGGCCTTTCTATTATTTTATGCAAAACGTAGCGACGCAACTAATTGCGTCGCTAATGAGTCACTAATTTGGCACCAATATCCGGCGAGAAAATTATTTTTATTTTCTAGGAAATTGCATTGTTAATGCATCGCAATATTTTTTAAATAATTATAACTGATAAATATTATATTTTCTGAAAATAATTGCGACGCATAAATTGCGTCGTAATGTTTTTTTTTAAATTTTTTAATAACATTTATTTTTCTAAAAAACATTGCGACGCAATACATGCGTCACAATATTAAAAATTATTTTCTTCAAAATTTTTTTTTTATTTACTAGGAAACTGCATCGCTAATGCGTCGCAATATTTTTTTAATAATTATAACTGATAAAAAATATATTTTTGAAAATAATTGTGACGCATATATTGCATCGCAATAATTTTTTTTAATTTTTTTATTATATTTATTTTTCTTAAAAATATTGCGACGCAATATATGCGTCGTAATATTAAAAATTATTTTCTCTGAAAAATTATTTTTATTTTCTAAAAAATTTCTTCGCTAATGCATCGCAATATTTTTTTAATAATTATAACTGATAAAATTTATATTTTCTAAAAATAATTATGATGCATATATTGCGTCGCAATATTTTTTTTTAAATTTTTTAATTACATTTATTTTTCTAAAAAATATTGCGACGCAATACATGCGATCCCGGACCATTGCAATCGGTCCGAGATCACTGACGATCCGACGGTTGTGATCGATCCAAGCCCTGATCCCGATCGGCCACAATCGATCTCGGACCGTGGCGATCGGTCCGATCGGCGATGATCCAACGGTTGCGATCGATCCAAACCGTGATCCCGATCGGCCATGACCGATCTTGGACCGCGGCGATCGGTCCGATCGGCGATGATCTGACGGTTGCGATCGATCCAAGCCCTGATTCGATCGGCCATGACCGATCTCGGACCGTGGCGATCGGTCCGATCACCGACGATCCGACGATTGTGATCGATCCAAGCCGTGATCCCGATCGGCCACGACCGATCTCGGACCGTGGTGATCGGTCCGATTGCCGACGATCCGACGATTGCGATCGATCCAAGCCATGATCCCGATCGGCCATGACCGATCTCGGACCGTGGTGATCGGTCCGATCGACGACGATCCGACGGTTGCGATCGATCCAAGCCATGATCCCGATCGGCCACGACTGAACTTGGACCGTGGCGATCGATCCGATCGGTGATGATCTGACGGTTGCGATCGATCCAAGCCGTGATCCCAGACTGTTGCATCGACCGATCCTGGACCGTTGCGATTGGTCCAAGATTGCCGATGATCTGACGGTTGCGATTGATCAAAACCCTGATCCCGATCAGCCACGACCGATCTCGGACCGTTGCGATCGGTCCGATCGCCGATGATCCGACGGTTGCGATCGATCCAAGCCTTGATCGATCCCGGTCGGCGATGAACGATCTCGGACCGTCGCGATCGATCTGATTGGTGACGATCCAATGGTTGCGATCGATCCAAGCCATGATCCCGATCGGCCACGACCGATCCCGTACCGTTGCGATCGGTCCGAGATCGCCGACGATCCGACGGTTGCGATCGATCCAAGCCCTGATCCCAATCGGCCATGACCGATCTCGGACCGTAGCGATCGGTCCGATTGGCGATGATCCGATGGTTACGATCGATCCAAGACGTGATCTCGATCGGCCACGACCGATCTCGGACCCCGGCGATCGATCCGATTGGTGACGATCCGATGGTTGCGATTGATCCAAGCTGTGATCCCGATCGGCCACGATCAATCCCGGACCGCGGCGATCGGTCCGATCGGCGACGATCCGACGGTTGCTATCAATTCAAGCCCTGAACCCGATCGGCCACGACCAATCTCGGACCGCAGCGATCGATCCGATCGCTGAGGATCCGACGGTTGCAATCGATCCAAGTCGTGATCCCGATCGGCCATGACCGATCTCGGACCGTGGCGATCGATCTGATCGGCGACGATCCGACGGTTGCGATCAATCTAAGCCGTGATCCCGATCGGCCACAACCGATCTAGGACCGTGGCGATCGGTCCGATCGGCAATGATCCGACGGTTGCGATCGATCCAAGCCATGATCCCGGACCATTGCGTCGACCGATCCCGGACCGTTGCAATCAGTCTGAGATAGCCGACGATCCGATGGTTGCGATCGATCCAAGGCCTGATCCCGATCAGCCACGACCGATCTCGGACCGTTGCGATCGGTCCGATCGCCGACGATCCGACGGTTGCGATCGATCCAAGCCCTGATCGATCCCGGTCGGCGATGAACGATCTCGGACCGTCGAGATCGATCCGATCGGCGATGATCCGACGGTTGCGATCTATCCAAGCCGTGATCCCAATTGGCTACGACCGATCCCGGACCGTTGCGATCGGTCTGAGATCACCAACGATCCGACGGTTGCGAACGATCCAAGCCTTGATCCCGATCGACCACGACCGATCTCGGACTGTGGCGATCAGTCCGATCGGCGATGATCCGACAGTTGCGATCGATCCAAGTCATGATCCCGATCGGCCACGACCGATCTCGGACCGTGGCGATCGGTCCGATCGGCGACGATCCAATGATTGCAATCGATCCAAGCCGTGATCCTGATCGGCCACGATCGATCCTAGACCGCGGCGATTGGTCCGATCGGCGACGATCCGATGGTTGCGATCGATCCAAGCCCTGATCCCGATCGGTCACGACCGATCTCGGACCGCGGCGATCGGTCCGATCATCGACGATCCGACAGTTGCGATCGATCCAAGCCCTGATCCCGATCGGCCATGACCGATCTCGGATCGTTGCGATCGGTCCGATCGCTGACGATCCAATGGTTGCGATCGATCCAAGCCGTGATCCCGATCGGCCACGACCGATCTCGGATAGTGGCGATCGGTCCGATCAGCGACGATCCGACGGTTGCTATCGATCCAAGCCATGATCTCGATCGGCCATGATCGATCTCGGACCACGGCGATCGGTCCGATCGGCGATGATTCGACGGTTGCAATCGATCCAAACCCTGATCCCGATCGGCCATGACCGATCTCGGACTACGGCGATCGGTCCGATCACCGACGATCAGACGGTTGCGATCGATCCAAGCCCTGATCCCGATTGGCCACGATCGATCTCGGACCGTTGCGATCTGTCCGATCGCCGATGATCCGACGGTTGCGATCGATTCAAGCCGTGATCCCGATCGGCCACGACAGATCTTGGACCGTTGCGATCGGTCCGATCGCCGACGATCCAACGGTTGCGATCGATCCAAGCCCTTATCGATCCCGATCGGCCATGACCGATCTCGGACCGTTGCGATCGGTCCGATCGGCGACGATCCGACGGTTGCGATCGATCGAAGCCATGATCGATCCCGGTCGGCGACGACCGATCTCGGACCGTCGTGATTGATCTGATCGGTAACGACCTGACTGTTGAGATCGATCCCGGTCGGCAACGACGATCTCGGACCGTCGCGATCGATCCGTTCGGCATCGCAATATTTTATTTCATAATTCTTTTCAATATTTTATAAAAATTATTTTTTTAAAAAACATTGTGACGCAATACTTGTGTCGCTAAATAAAAAATTATTTTTATTAATTTACTATTTTATTGCATCGCTATTGCGTTGCTATTTAGCATAATAATTTTTTTAAAAACATTGCGATGCACAGGGTTGCATCGTAATTTTTTAATTTGATAATTATATTATATAAATTAATTTTATTTAAAATAATTACGATGCAACTAGTGCATCGCTAAATTAAAATATAATTTTTTGAATTTTCTAGTTTATTGCATCGCTAATGCATCACTATTTAACATAATTAATTTTTTTAAAAATATTGCGACGCACTGAGTTGCATCGCAATATTTTTTCTCATAATTATATTTTATAAAAATTAATTTTATTTAAAATAATTGTGACGTAATTAGTGCGTCGCTAAATAAAAATAATTTTTCTAATTTTTTGGTTTATTGCATCGCTAATGCGTTGCTATTTAACATAATTAATTTTTTTAAAAACATTGCGATCCACTGAGTTGCATCGCAATATTTTTTTCTTATATTTATATTTTATAAAAACTTAATTTAAAAATATTGCGACTCATTCCTTGCATCGCTAAATAAAAAAATTACTTTTTTTGATTTTCTAGTTTATTGAGTCGCTAATGCGTTGCTAATTGCGTCGCAATGATTTGTTGTCGCGGATAGTCGCAAAGTGGTCGCAATTTAGTGACGTAGTATTGCGTCGCTATTTCAGTATTTTCTTGTAGTGATGGCTAACTTAGTATTTTGGTACTAGCATGTAAAGAAGAATGGTATCTTCACTTATCACTTACTTTGATCAATTTTCTATATACCCTCAAATTAAGTGCATGAGCCGAAATAGCTTTCACACTGCCTGATATATATATATATATATATATATATGATATCTTCATACTGCCCATTTTTTGACGTGAGGAACAATGCTTACTTAGGCGAAGGTATCTGATTATTCGATGAAAAACTAATGTTTAGACTTATCTTTTTTATTTTATATTTTTTTAATTTTTATTAGGCAGGTAGCTCTTTCCTCAAATTTAAGTTTTTCTTATTGGGGTATATATCAATTACAAATTTTTAGTAATAATTAAATCTCCAATTGACCTTACAATAATACTTAGTTTACCTCGTCAGTGTGCATGTGCACTGAAAGTACTAATAGCCTTTAGATGACCTAAGTAGGCCGTTAAAAGTCTGACCAGCTAGTTTACTCCTTGGCCCGCTACAGTAATTAGCCAATACTTTCTAACTCTATTACATTTTTCTAATCGATTTTACTCAAGAATTTCTTTCATAGCACATGATTTATAAAAATAAAATAAAATTTTAAAAATTACCAAGGTGTTTTTGAAATATTTTTCAAAAAGGTTTTCCTTACCCTCCAACTTAATTCTCATTGTCTTAAATGAGTAAGAAAGAATAAAATAAGAAGAAATACCATCTAGACGATATATGCCTCATGTAATGTTAGGAGTAACCATGCAGAGCAGTCTCTTATTCCTAGAAATAAGAATCGCTAAAATAAAGATCAGAAAATAAAAATTTGGGTTGCCTTCCAAAAAATGGTAAGTTTAACATCTTCAGCCAGACGTCATGGCTTACTCTGATTACCGTTGTTACTAAAATAAATGAGTTTGATGATCTCTTTCCTTACTATACTTTCTTCATGGCTGGGTTAAGTCTCCTTTGGGGATCTCTTGTGTTGACCCAATTATTGATTTTCATGATTAACAAAAGACATGAGTATATTCACTATGTTTCTAACAGATTTAATAAGTGTTTCAGGGATTAAAAATGTTTAATCAATCAAAAGGAATAAACGAATAAGTTTTGAATCAAATTTTGAAGGAATTTTTCAAAGTTCAGAACTTAGAGTCGACACCCAAATAGTCAGGAGCCGACCCCAAAGCGTATCAGAAGATTTTTAGATTTTTGGCACGGTCCAAAGTCGACACCTAGAGTTTCAGAGCCAACTCCAACCTGAGATACAGAGAAGTGTATTCTGTTTCAATTTTTGGAGCCGATACCTAGAATTCGAAAACCGACACCTGAGAGTTTGGGAGCCGACACCTGAGTTTCTGGAGCCGACTCTAACCTGAACAAAGAACATGTTTTTATGAACATTTCTGGAGCTGACACTCTTGGATTCCGAAGCCGACTCCCGAAAGCGATGAGCCGACACTTAACTTTCTCATAGCCGACTCCTCAACAACTTTTTGTTTGCTATTTTTGGACAACCGATCTGGAGCTAACACCTGAAAAGTTGGAGCCGACTCCAACCTATCAAGAACTGATTTTCAATTGTCAGAACGGACTCCAACGGTAATAATTTTTCCACCTAATCTCTAACGGCTATTTTTGTTTGTATGTAGAAGTATTCAAGCATCTCATAACGGCTATATTTTCCACCTAAACTTGGATTAAGAGATCTATAAAAGGGAGAACCGTCCATTTAAAAAAAGAAAAAGAAAAGAGAGACTAGAGACTAAAAAAAATTTGAAAAATCTTGAGAGAGAAATCAAAGAGGAAAGACTCAGAGCTCAAATCCATCAATCCAAGAAAGTTCAAAGAGAAATCCATAAGCTTCTTAAGATCAAATCAAGGAGATTTTCAACGTTAGAAGAAAGAAAGCAAAAGCCCCAAATCCTCAACTTCTCAACTGCAACTTTCAGTGAAGAATCTGAGCTGAGGCCCTGATTCAATCTTTCAAAAGAGAAGCGGAAAAGAAGAAAAGCTTGCTTTCAAAACGCTTCTATCAGGCTTTCCTATCCTTGTTTATTTATTTGCATATTTGCTCATTTAAGGAGCTGTTTTGTATTCTAAACTCTATTTTCATTTGTGTTTGCTAATTCAATCAGGGGATTGAAATAGTGGAGGTAGTATATCTCGGGACAAGCTAAGGATAGCTTGTGGTTGGATTTTGTGCTGGTGAGCTCGGTAAAACCAGCTGGGTTCATTGTAATCGCGGGAAAACAATAAGTTTTGAGTTGTGAGCTTGTAAAATAACTCGGCTATAATCAAGTATATTATAGTGTGGGCCTAAGTGCTACTTGGGAGTGGACGTAGGTGTTGGATACACCGAACCACTATAAAATCTTTGTGTTTGCCGTGCTTTGTCTCTCTCTTTCTATCTCATTATTTATGCTTAGCATTTATCTTGCACTCAATCTCTTTTATTTCAAAGCACATAGTTTTAAAGAGCTAAATTTTTTAAGAACCCAATTCACTCCCCCCCCCCTCTTGGGTTGCCATCTTGGCCAACATCTTGTAGGCTTGGCTTCTTTTCATAAGTGAATCCTATATTGAACAATCGAGGGGCTAATCCCTTTTATGTCAGCCATGGTCCATCCTAACGCTTTTTTATTTTTTCTTAGGACATTCAGTAGTTTTCCTTCTTGTGAGAAGTCTAGGTCGGCTAAAATAATTACAGGTAGGGTTTCTGATGGGCCTAGGTATACATATTTAAGATGCTTGAAAAGTGGTTTCAGTTCTAATTTAGGTACTTCCTCTATTAATGGTTTGGATAATGGTTCAGGTACTTTCTCTTGTGGTTCAGTTGAAGGTTTCCATCTTGATTTTTTTTTAATTGTAGCAACCTCATTAATTTGCTTCTCATCTTAGTTCATACAGATTTTTAGGTCATGCTCTTTGTCACTAGGGTCAATTGGATCATAAATAGTATCTTGAACATAATTTGAGTCACTCGTTTGATGTGTAATGGTAAAATTAAAAATATTAAGATCTTGACATATTTTCAAAGAAAAGTTTTATTAATCCATTTTGGCAATTAATTAGGGCATTAGTCAAAAATGGTCTACCTAAAATCACTGGGATGTGGCTCTTTGGGTTTATCACCAGTTTAATTTCTAAAATCATAAAGTCCACCGGATAGATAAAGTCACTAACTTTTATCAACACATTCTTTACTATTTCTTTGGGTACTTTCAAAGAACGATCTACTAGTTATATGATCATTTTCATATGCTTTAGTTCTTCCAACCCTAGTTGCTTATATACAGAATAAGGCAACATATTAACACTCATCCCTAAGTCTAATAGAGCCCTGTTTATGATGGTGTTTTCCATAATGCATGAAATAATGGATGACCCTGGATCTTTGTATTTTACTGACATGTGGTTTGATAGATAAGAGCTCACACTGGCTGCTAGAAAAGGCTCTTTTAGGCATATTTATGGTTCTCTTTTTGGTACATAGATCCTTAAGGAATTTGGCATAGGCTGAGACCTATTGGATCATGTCCAGTAAGGGGATGTTCACTTTAACTTTCTTAAAGGACTCCAAAATCTTATCGAAATGGGCTGAATTTTGGTTGGGCTTAAGTGTATTTAGGAATGGTGCTACAACCCTAATTTTTGGTTCATCTCCTTCTGGCATAGACTTAATTGGTGAGTTGGGTATTACATCAGACTCTGATGCCTTAGGTGTTTCTGGCTAACCCAGCTCAATAAGTTGTTCAAGTGGTGGGGCTTCTAATTCTTCTTCTTCATATGCACCCACTTGGTTTTCTATTTGTTTTCCATATCCTAATGTATGAATGGCACTTAGTTGATTAATCTGGGCTCCTTGTTTTGATCCTTGGATATTTAGGTTCCTAGGATTAGCTTCGGGCAAACTCGGTAGCTTACCCCATTCTCTTTCACTTATGGTTGTAGCTAACAGACCTACCTGTTCCCTTGTGTTTTGCATAAAGTTATTCAGAGTAGCATTGATGCTATTTATCATGGCATAAGTGTCAGTTTGGGATTTAACTAGGGTTTCCAGGGCTTTGTCTAGAAAGCTATACCTCTTTTCATTCTCATTGACTACTGAGTTGTTTTCTATAGAATTAAGCCTTGGGTTAGGCTGGTTAATGTTGGGACGATCTGCACTAGAACCTTGTGACCAAGCAAAGTTTGGATGGTTCCTCCTCTCTTGGGTTGTAGGTTGGTGCATAGGGATTGTTGGTCGTTCTTTGATAGGCCACATTCACCTGTGCACAACTGTTTTCAGTTTGGGTCATGAAGTAGGGGCACTCTTCTACTATATATTCTGGCTCATTACATCTAGTGCAGATAGATGCAGACACTTGGTTTACATGATTTATCGGGTCCTGTTCCTTGAGTTCCAAGGCTTCTGTCTTATGAATCAAAGATACCATCTTAGCTTCTTCAGCTATAGATGGAGAGAATTAGTGCATACCACCTCTTGATGGTGTGGGTTCATCCACTAAGTGTTTCTACACAACAATCCAGAAATAATTGTCACATTCATAATGTTCATGGATCGTATTAGTGATTAGCGATAGAAGATCCGTACTTCTATCAATCATGAATATGTTTAAATATATTAGTTATAATTTTAATCCTCTTGTATATATTATACTAAAATTACAGCCTTATATATTTTGGATTTTCATATAAACATTTATCTTTCATATTAACGAGGCAAGATTGAAGAAAAATACTTTTTTTATTAATTCAAAAAATTAAAAGTATAAATACATCTGATTTCAAGGGCACTGTTCCTAACAATCTTCCACTTGCCCTAAAATAGATGTGACATATCTTTTAATCCCATGCCCACAAGATGTTTATTGAACGTCTTCTCAGGCAACGTTTTTATGAATGGATCAGCCAGATTTTGTTCCGATGCTATCTTCATAACATTGACATCACCTCGATGCACGATCTCTCTGATGAGATGGTATTTTTTCTCGATATGCTTGCTCCTTTTATGGCTTCTGGGTTCTCTTGAAATAGCTACGGTACCACTATTATCATAGAATAATATCAATGGCATATCCATTCCTGGAACAACTTTCAAGTTAGTATAGAACTTTTTAAGCCAAACTGATTCTTTAGTTGCTTCACAAGCCGCTATATACTTAGCTTTCATGGTAGAATCAGCAATGCTAGATTGTTTGATACTTCTTCAGACAACTGATGCACCACCAAGTGTGAACATTGATCCAGATGTCGACCTTTGGGAATCTTTATCTGATTGAAAATTAGAATCAGTGTATCCTAAGGGGTTCAGGTCTCCACCTAAATACATAAGCATATAATTTCTCATTCTCTGAAGATACTTGAGAATGTGCTTTACTGCCACCCAGTGCTTTATCCCAGGGTTTGATTGGAACTAACTAATAACTCTCACTGCATAGCAGATGTCTGGTCTAGTGCATAGCATAGCATACATTAGACTTCCAATGCCGATGCATATGGAATCCATCTCATGTTCTCTTCTTCTTGTGGTGTCTTAGGACACTATTATTTAGAGAGAATAATTCCATGTTGGATCGAAAGAAGACCCTTCTTGAAATTTTGCATCAAAAAATGAGCAAGGACCTTATCAATATAAGATGCCTGAGACAGTGCTAGGAGTTTGTTCATCCTATCCCTAATGATCTGGATACCAAGAACATAACTCGCCTCTCCCAAATCTTTCATTTGGAATTGTTCGGCCAGCCATATCTTTATGTTAGGTAATATTTTCACATCATTTTCATTGAATAAGATATCATCTACATAAAGTACTAAGAAAATCATACTTTTTCATTAATGAGCTTGTATACATAAGGTTAATTAACATTTTCCTCGAAGCCACATAGGTTTTGATAGTTTCATCAAACCTAATGTTCCAAGACCTGGAGGCTTGTTTGAGTCCATAGATGGACCTGTTAAGCTTACAAACTTTCTGCCCCTGATCTTTAACAATGAACCCTTTTGGTTGTTCCATATATATGGACTCCTCTAGATAGCCATTCAGAAAGGCTGTTGTTGAGAAATTACTAAAACATAATTGCCCCAACTTTATTAATTTTGATGATTTCCAAAAGCCATGAGTATTTTAAAGGAAACAATGAGTTTATTTATCAAAAACCTTGAGCTTATTCAAAATGAAAAGAATGAACTCTAAATGTTTAAACTCACTGAGTTTTGAGTCAAATTAAAAAGAAATTTCAAACTCTATATTGAAGATTTCAAAAAGGAATTTTTACACACTATAATTCAATCTATGAATTCTTGAAACATGTCTTGAATCCATGCTTAATGTCATATTTAATGTATTCAAGTCACATTTATATTTAAATTTATTTTGGGACGAGTTTTAAAGTCTATCAGAACATTTTTCTGATTTTTGTATCGCTCCCGAGCCGACTCAAGGGTTTCGAGTCGACTCCCCAAATGTCTGATTTTCAATGTTGTCCTGAGTCGACACTTGAGTTTTCAAGAGTCGACCCCTGAAATCTTCGCGAGCCGACTCAAGACTGTGCGAGCCGACTCGACTCAGACAGCAGAAAGGCTCATTTTTGAGCACTTCTCGAGTCGACTCCCCGCATATCGCGAGTCGACCCCTGAAAGATAGGCGTTTCTGAAATGGACTGTGCGAGCCGACTCCCACAAAGCTCGAGCCGACTCCATGAAATCTGGGCACGATTTTCAACGATGACACATCAGCTCCAACGGTAAGATTTTTAAATAACGGCTATTTTTCTTTGTCTCTAACGGATATATTTTTGCAGAATCTATAAATAGAGGAGCTCTTTTCAAATCAAAAGAATCAAGAGAAAATCAAAAAGAGAGAAAAGAATATCTTTCAAAAAGAGGGAAAAACAGAGCTTTCATAGGAAAATCTTTTAGCTCAAAATAGAGTGATTCAAAAGGAGTGAAATCAAAGAGAAAGATTCGTCTGCTCCATCTTATCAATCCACAAGAGTCAAAAGAAAATCCACAAGAGTTTCAAAGATCAAATCGAAGGATTTTCAACATTCAAGAAAGGAGAAAAAGCTTCATCTCAACTCCAAAGCCTTCAACGGTCAAGAATCTTGCTGAGGCCTGATTCAATACTTCAAGAGGAGTTAAAGAGGAGAAGGAAGAAAGCCAAAGCCACAACCATCTGCAATACTATCAGGCTTTTCTAACTCTTTATTTTATACTTCATTTGTATATTGCTCAAGGGAGCATTTTATTATTTAAACACTTTATTTGATTGTTTGCTGATTCAATCAGTGGATTGAATCAGTGGAGGTTGTATACCTCGTTGCAAGCCGGAGTGCTTGTGTTGGGTTAGTTGTGAGCCCGTGAAAAACAACGTGTAGGGTTTTGTGCTGGTAAGCCCGAGTTAAAACCAGCTGGGTTCGTTGTGCACCCGGGAAAACAACAAGTTTGAGTTGTGAGCTTGGAAAACAACTCGGCTGTAATCTAGAGAGATTATAGTGTGGACCCAAGTGAATCTTGGGAGTGGACGTAGGTGTTGGTTGCACCGAACCACTATAAAATTATCTTGTGTTTGCCGTGCCATATTTTCTCTCTCTATCTCTCTTTATTATTTGCTTGTGTATTGATTTAAGTTAGCCTCTCACTTGCACATCTTGCTAACTAATCAACTAAAGTTAAAAAGACTTAAATTTTTAAGAACCCAATTCACCCCCCCCCCCCTCTTGGGTTGCCATCTGGGCCAACAATTGGTATCAGAGCAAGTGCTCATTTAGAATTTGATCTCACGATCAAGGGCTAAAGATCCTTATGGCAACACAAAGTGGTTCATGTTTTGCTGAAGGTCATTCTACGAATAGACCTCCTTTATTTAATGGAACCAACTATTCATATTGGAAAGCTAGAATGAGAATATTCATTCAAGCTTCTGACTATGAATTGTGGGGAGTAATAATAAATGGACCTAGTACACCCACACACCTTATTGATGGCACTATTGTTCCTAAACCCGAAAGGGATTGGAATGATAATGATAGGAGAATGGCACAACTAAATGCTAAAGCCATTAATATTTTATATTGTTCCTTAGACTCTAATGAATTCAACCGAATCTCAACATGTAATTCCGCAAAAGAAATTTGGGATAGGTTGGAAATTACACATGAAGGAACAAACCAAGTAAAAGAATCAAAAATAAATATTTTGGTTCATAAATATGAATTGTTTACAATGGAACAAACTGAAACCATCACATGCATGTTCACTAGATTCACTGATATTGTGAATGGTTTAAAAAGTCTTGGTAGAATTTATACTAATGCTGATCTTGTTCGCAAAATTCTTAGGTCACTACCAAGATCGTGGGAAGCAAAGTCACTGCATCCAAGAAGCCAAAGACCTCAATGCACTACCTTTAGAGGAGCTTCTAGGATCCTTAATGACCCACGAGTTGACAATGAAGCAGCATGTTGAGGAGGAAACAAAAAGAAGAAAACACTTGCCCTCAAAACTGCAGAAATGGAAGAGAGCAGCAGTGAAAGTAATGATGAAGATGATGATGAAACTGCTCTCTTGGCCAAAAATTCAGAAAGTTTATGAGAAAAAGGCCCTTCCATAAAAAGAAATTTGGAGCAAGAATTGATGGAGAAAAAGATAAGAAAAAGGACAAGGAGAAAGAAAAAGAAAAGAGCCCTTAGTATGTTATGAGTGTAAAAAGCCAGGGCACTTTAGATATGATTGTCCTTTGCTGAAAAAGGCCTACAAGAAAAAGAAGAAAGCATACATGGCAACATGGTCTGATGAATCTTCTCGTCGGAAGAAGAAGAACAAAAGGAAGTTGCCAATATCTGCTTCATGGCCAACAACGACGACAACGACAATGAGGTAAGTTCTGAAAACTCAAATGATGAATTTACATTTGATGAAATGTTTGAGGCTTTCAATGAACTTATGATTGATTTTAAATCTTTGAAAAAGAAGTATAAGTTTTTGAAAAATGACAATATTAGTTTAGCTAAAAGTAAAAATGAATTAGCTTTAGAAGTTAAGAACTTAACTAATGAAAAAGAAGAACTTAGCAAAGAAAGAGATCTTAATCAAGAAATAGATTTGTTAAATCTGAAACTAAAAACTCAACAAAAGATTTAAAAGATCAATTAGAAACTTTAGCTTTAGAAAAAGAACAGCAAGTTAAAGAAAATGACTCTCTTAAGAAAGATGTTAAAAAATATAAAGACATTGTTGAGAAATTCACTTAAGTTCAACTAAACTTAACATGATCTTAGATAGTCAAAAAGCTGTTTTTGACAAAGCTGGTTTAGGGTATAACACATTAGGAAACAAAAATCTTTAAAGAATATTTTTGTAAAAGCCAACCAAAGTAATATAACTTGTTTTAAATGTAATGAAAAAGGTCATAAATCATTTGAATGCAAAACATTAAATAATAACAACAAGTTAAATATTAAAGCAAAGAAAATATGGGTTCCGAAAGGAACAATTTTTGTTGCTACTAACCATGAAGGACCCAAGAAAGCTTGGGTACCTAAACATAAAGTTTGATTATATTGCAGGAATGTCTTGTAGCCAAAAGATCAAAGAAAAAGTGGTACCTTGATAGTGGCTGCTCAAGACATATGACGGGTGACAAAGATGAATTCATCACCCTAGAAGAAAAGAAAGGTGGAGTTGTGACGTTTGGCGATAACGTAAAGGTCAAATTATGGGCCTTGGTAAAGTTCGCATAACTCCATCTATATTATTGATAATGTACTTTATGTTGATGGTTTAAAGCATAATTTAATTAGTATAAGCCAATTATGTGATAAAACTTTAATGTTTCATTTAAATCTTCTATTTGCACTGTAACTAATTCTATTGATGATAGCATTGTTTTTACTGGTTATAGACATGGCAATGTTACTTAGTTGACTTAGAAAATTATCTGAAAGTAGTCATTGCCTAATTGCTGACAATGCTAACATAAATGATATTGGTTGTGGCATCGTAGATTAGGTCATGCAAGCACACACCTTATTTCAAAACTAATTAAAATGGATTTAGTTAAAGGTTTACCTAAATTAGATTTTGAAAATAACAAAATCTGTGATGCATGTCAATTTGGAAAACAAACTAGAAGTTCTTTCAAATCTAAAAACATTGTTTCAACTTCTAGGGCTTTAGAGCTACTTCACATGGACCTTTTCGGACCAACTAGAACCACAAGTCTAGGAGGAAAGAAATATGGTCTAGTGATTGTAGATGATTATTCTAGATATACTTGGGTAATGTTTTTAGCTCACAAAGATGAGAC
>UESW01001708.1:145527-204492 GCA_900491605.1 Calamus simplicifolius | reverse complement strand
TGGGAGAACTCAACTTCTTCCTTGGACTCCAGATCAAACAATGCAAGGAGGGAATCTTTATCAACCAAACCAAATACACAAGAGAACTACTCAAAAAGTTTGGTATGGAAACAATGAAACCCCTCGGAACTCCAATGAGTCCTTCATGCAAGCTAGACAAAGATGAAGAAGGTAAAAAGGTTGATCAAAAGTATTATCGAGGTATTATCGGATCCCTTCTTTATTTAACAGCAAGTAGACCAGATATATGTTTTCAGTATGTTTATGTGCTAGATTTCAATCTGAACCTAAAGAATCACATTTAATAGCTGTTAAAAGAATTTTAAGATATCTAAATGGAACAAAAATGTAGGTTTATGGTATTCTAGAGACTCCACATTAAACCTAATTGCATATTCAGATTCTGATTATGCTGGATGTAAAATTGATAGAAAAAGCACAAGTGGTGCATGCCATTTCTTAGGAAGTAACTTAATCACATGGTTTAGCAAAAAGCAAAATTCAGTTGCATTATCAACTACTGAAGCTGAATAGTAGCAGCTGGAAGTTGCTGTGCGCAAATCCTATGGATTAAGCGACAACTTGAAGACTATGGTATCACACTTGATAAAACACCCATAAGATGTGATAACACTAGCGCAATCAATTTAACTAAAAATCCAATTCAACACTCAAGGACAAAACACATAGAAATTAGATATCATTTTATAAGGGAACATGTAGCTAATGATGAAATTTGTTTAGATTATGTAAACACTGAAGAACAATTAGCTGACATCTTTACAAAACCTTTAAGTGAAGAAAGATTTTGTTATCTTAGAGGAGAATTAGGAATTTGTAATCCTTTTGAATAAATTTTGAAACCTCTAAGGAAATATATCTAGAGTTCTTTCAATTTCTCAAAATCTTAAGGAAATTTTATCTAGAACTCATATCAATTTGATCTATCAAAATCCATGATTTTTAATCATACTCAAAGATCAAATCCGGGTTCATTTCAGACACTCTGAAAAATTTCATTTTTTACTCTGAAATGGTCTCGGAGCCGACTCGAGAGTATCGGAGTCGACTCGAGTTTCTGCTGAAACTCAGGAGTCGACCCCTTCTCTGAGCGAGTCGACTCGAGATCGTGTCTGTGCTCTGTGATTTACCCGAGCCGACTCTACGCTTTGCGCGAGTCGACTCGACGTGGTCCCAAATCGCTTTATTAGGGCACGAGCCGACCCATCGATCGATTCTAATCATTCCAAATCATTCTCAAAATCCTCCAAAACCCTTCAAACTTTCCAAAATCTTCCAAAATCCTTAAACAATCATTCCACCTTGATTCAATGGCCCCCAAAACCCGTGGTGCTAGTAGTAGCCGTGCCGGGATGAAAAGGAAGAAGACCGTGCGTCGACCCGTTCGCGAGCCGACTCCGGACTCTCCGCCTTCTTCCTCTTCGAACGATCACCTGCTCCTACTGCCACTACTCCTCAGGTAGATCCTTGCGAGTAGAGTCATTACACTGGAAGAAAGTTTGATTTTGATTTATTTGAGAGAGAGGGATTGCTTGTAGGATCACAGTTGAAAGAAATGGGATTTGAAAAATATGCTCCTTAGACTGTCCCACATACCCAGCACTAGTTAAAGAGTTTTATAGAAATTTGACTAGAGGAGACAATGGATTGGTCAGTATTGTTAGAGGAGTTGGTTTAAATGTAACTGCTGTCATTCTTCTAAGTTATTGGACTTACCCCTATCTGGACCTTCCACTTTTGACCCAGAGGATAGGTCTCCTGCCCTCACTAGATTATTGAATAGAAATTTTGAGGGATTTGAAGAAGTCTTTGCTAATCAGCTGCCACTGGACTTAAGATTGCTACATAACATCTGCAGCAGGATTCTTTTCCCTAAGACAGGCCGGTTTGACTACTTGTCTGAGAGGGATATCTTTGTTATGGATGCTGTAGTTTCAGGCAGGCCAATCAACTTACCCATCATGATATGGTATATAGCTGATTGTGGGAGTAAGAGGAAATCCTGTCTTCCCTATGGCATGATCTTGACTCAGTTATTCAGAAGCCAAGGAATTGAATTTAGTGATAGTGAGCCCAGGAAAAATTTGAGACATACAGACTACTATTCATTGGCCACTATTCACCGTATGGGCTTCAAGAAAGTAAATGGTAATTGGATAAGAAAAGGTCAAGATGATGTTAGAGCTGCTGAGGACAGAGTTGAAGACATTGGAGCTGAGGTCGAGGTTGGACCTTCTGTTGCTGGACCATCTGAGGCAGGACCTAGCATGCATTATTCTCCTCCACCTCAAACTTCATCTTCTTCTGTGAGATTTTCAGATGAGCAGTTATGTCAACTTAGATCTATGTTTGCAGAGTTTGATAATCAAAGGAAAGATAAAATTGGTCAATTAAGAGAAGACATTAGAGAATTAAAGGAAGATATCATTTCAAGACTTGACTTATTTTCATTTTCTGTTGGTACTCATGTGGATTCACTCAATGCTGAGCTTAAGAAAATATTTGAAAGACTTCAAGGGATAGCTGATGGATCCAATGTATATCTTGATAGAACCAATCAGTTAAGAAGAGATATAGATGCAGCAGTTGATCAAATTCAAGTAACTATGAATGATTTTAACAAATCTCAAAAGGATGATATCATGGAGATGATTGGACACTTAAAAAGTTTAATTTCAAGCGTGTCAAATGATCTTGATACTTATTATAGTTTGTATTTCTAGATTGTATCTAGGAAGTTTTGTTTTAATATGAATGTATTTGAACCTTGATGAATTTAAGTTAGTTTAATTTCATTACAATGAGACTATGTTACATTTTGATGTAATTTGACTTACTTTTGAAGTAATGAGAAAAGTTTTGTTCATTTCAATTATGAGTACCCTTGAATATCCTTGAATGCTTATGTTTAATTTGATATAATTTTGAACATCTCAATACTCAATTGATAACTCAAATGCTGAATGAATTCGAAGGAATCTAATCATGTTGATGCTCTGATGCATTTCAACCTTTTTGTTGATTACAAAAAAGGGGGAGAGATTTTATTCAATCGTATATGCCTTCAATTCAATCAAAGTGTAAATTTGATTTTGAATTTGAAAGAGGAGAGATTTATATGATTTAATCATATACGCTTCATCATATTTAAGAGGAAGAGATTTGTTTAAACTTTAAACCCTATATGATTTTAATTGCCCTAATAAGAGGGAGAGCATAAGGGGAAGAGATAAATTGAAGAAAAGGACTTATTTGCTTAAGTGTCTGAATTTGAAAAATTTTGAATGAATTATAAATTAAGGTTCATAGGGGGAGCTACCTCATTGAGGGGGAGCCTTTCCATGAACACAAAAGTTGATTTTGGAATCACAAATTTTTTAATTTTATAATGCATATACTCAATGTTTTTGTCATCATCAAAAAGGGGGAGATTGTTGAGAAATTACTGAAACATAATTGCCCCAACTTTATTGATTTTGATGATTTCCAAAAGCTATGAGTATTTTAAAGGAAACAATGAGTTTATTTATCAAAAACCTTGAGCTTATTCAAAATGAAAAGAATGAACTCTAAATGTTTAAACTCACTGAGTTTTGAGTCAAATTAAAAAAGAAGTTTCAAACTCTATATTGAAGATTTCAAAAAGGAATTTTTACACACTATAATTCAATCTATGAATTCTTGAAACATGTCTTGAATCCATGCTTAATGTCATATTTAATGTATTCAAGTCACATTTATATTTAAATTTATTTGGGATGAGTTTTAAAGTCTATCAGAACATTTTTCTGATTTTTGTATCGCTCCCGAGCCGACTCAAGGGTTTCCGAGTCGACTCCCCAAATGTCTGATTTTCAATGTTGTCCTGAGTCGACACTTGAGTTTTCAAGAGTCGACCCCTGAAATCTTCGCGAGCCGACTCAAGACTGTGCGAGCCGACTCGACTCAGACAGCAGAAAGGCTCATTTTTTCGCACTTCTCGAGTCGACTCCCCGCATATCGCGAGTCGACCCCTGAAAGATAGGCGTTTCTGGAATGGACTGTGCGAGCCGACTCCCACAAAGCTCGAGCCGACTCCACGAAATCTGGACGCGATTTTCAATGATGACACATCAGCTCCAATGGTAAGATTTTCAAATAATGGCTATTTTTCTTTGTCTCTAACGGATATATTTTTGTAGAATCTATAAATAGAGGAGCTCTTTTCAAATCAAAAGAATCAAGAGAAAATCAAAAAGAGAGAAAAGAATATCTTTCAAAAAGAGGGAAAAACAGAGCTTTCATAGGAAAATCTTTTAGCTCAAAATAGAGTGATTCAAAAGGAGTGAAATCAAAGAGAAAGATTCGTCTGCTTCATCTTATCAATCCATAAGAGTCAAAAGAAAATCCACAAGCGTTTCAAAGATCAAATCAAAGGATTTTCAACATTCAAGAAAAGGAGAAAAAGCTTCATCTCAACTCCAAAGCCTTCAACGGTTAAGAATCTTGCTGAGGCCTGATTCAATACTTCAAGAGGAGTTAAAGAGGAGAAGGAAGAAAGCCAAAGCCACAACCATCTGCAATACTATCAGGCTTTTCTAACTCTTTATTTTATACTTCATTTGTATATTTGCTCAAGGGGAGCATTTCATTATTTAAACATTGTTATTCTGATTGTTTGCTGATTCAATCAGTGGATTGAATCAGTGGAGGTTGATATACCTCGTTGCAAGCCGGAGTGCTTGTGTTGGGTTAGTTGTGAGCCCGTGAAAAACAACGTGTAGGGTTTTGTGCTGGTAAGCCCGAGTTAAAACCAGCTGGGTTCGTTGTTCACCCGGGAAAACATCAAGTTTAAGTTGTGAGCTTGGAAAACAACTCGGCTGTAATCTAGAAAGATTATAGTGTGGTCCCAAGGGAATCTTGGGAGTGGACGTAGGTGTTGATTGCACCGAACCACTATAAAATTATCTTGTGTTTGCCGTGCCATATTTTCTCTCTCTCTATCTCTCTTTATTTATTTGCTTGTGTATTGATTTAAGTTAGCTCTCACTTGCACATCTTGCTAACTAATCAACTAAAGTTAAAAAGACTTAAATTTTTAAGAACCCAATTCACCCCCCCCCTCTTGGGTTGCCATCTGGGCCAACAGCTGTCTTGACGTTCATCTGCCATATTTCATAATCAAAACAGACAACTATGAATAAGAAAATGCAGATGGACTTTAACATGGCAACAGGCGAGAAAGTCTCTTCATAATCAACTTCCTCCTTTTGGGTATAACCCTTTGCCACAAGTCTAGCTTTGAAGGTTTCTACCTTTCCATCCGCTCCTCTTTTCTTCTTGAAGATCTATTTACATCCAATAGGCCTGACATCTTCAAATGGATCTACAAGTTCCTAGACAGAGTTGGAGTACATAGACTCAATTTCTTGGTTCATGGCTTCTAGCCATTTGTCCTTACCAGGATCATCCATCGCATGCTGGTATGATGATGGATCATCATCGTTGGTATCGGCTACCACAATATTTGCTTCATTATCCTGTTTATAGCGGGCTGAGGTTTTGGCAACCCTCCCCACTACATCTAGGCACCATAATATCCTGACTAGGAGCTGTGGTTTCTTCTTTCCTAATTTCAACAACTCTTGTTGATTGAGTGGTGATCTGATTTTTGAGCAACTCTTCGAGTACAACTTTACTCCAAGGTTTGAATTTATGTATATAATCATTTTTAAGAAAAGTGGCATTTGTCGACACAAACACCTTCTTTTCTTGTGGACTATAAAATAAACCTCCTCTAGTACCCTTTGGGTAGCCAAAGAATAGACACATTTCTGTTCGTGATTCTAGCTTTCCAGATTTGTCCTTAAGAACATGAACTGGATACCCCCATATGCGAAAATGACGTTAACTCGGTTTACGCTCGTTCCACATCTCTAAGGGTATCTTGGATATAGATTTAGATGGTACAACATTCAAAATGTGTATTGTCATCTGTAAGGCGTATCCCCAAAATGATATCGGTAGTGAGAAATAACTAATCATTGATCTGATCATATCTAACAATGTTTGGTTCCTCCTTTCTACAACACCATTTTGCTATGGAGTTTCTGAAGCTATGAGCTATGAAATAATTTCATGCTCAATAAGGTAATCCTTTAATTTTATATCAAGGTATTCTTCACCTCGATCTGATCGCAGTGTTTTTAGTGATTTACCTAATTATTTTTCAACTTATGCTCAAAATTCTTGAAACTTTCCAAAAGTCTCCGACTTTCTTTGCATTAGGTAAATAAAACCATATCTTGAGTAATCATCAATGAAAGTGACAAAGTACTCATAACCACCTCTAGCTTGTACATTGAATGGTTCACACACATCCAAATGTACTAGCTCTAGTGGTTCATTAGCCCTTTGGCCCTTTGCAGAGAAAGATCTTTTGGTCATTTTACCTTCTAAACAGGACTCACAAATAGGAAGAGTGTCAACACTTAGCTCTCTCAGAGGACCATCCTTCACAAGTCTGTTTATCCTATCAAGGTTAATGTGACCAAGCCTAAGGTGCGAGAGATATATTTCATTATCACTGCTTATTACTTTTTATCTTTTTGTTAGCCCTAGGATTAGTTACTTTAAACAGTTCAGTATTATAAGAAACATTTTCATAAGGCGATAAAATATATAACCCATCGACTAAACATCCATGACAAATTTTAAGACCATTTCTTGAAACTGAAATAACATTTCCATTAAATGAAATTTCATAACATTGTTCATGAAGTTTAGAAATTGAAATCAAATTTCTAAAAAAGTTTGGAATGAAATAAATATTATTCAAAATAAGAAATTTCTCTCCAAACGAAAGACGGGCTGTTCTAACTGCCTCGACCGATACCGTAGCCCCATTGCCAACCCTCATTATTAACTTACCATCAGAAAGCTCTCTCGAAGAACTAAAGAGTTGCATAGAAGAACAAACATGATTTGTTGCCCTTGAATCAATTATCCAGGAGGAGGTATCAACCTCTACTAGACAAGCTTCGAGTACAAGTAAATCATATTTACTGTTTTTTTTTCTTTCAGTTGGTTGGTGGCAACTTGCCACTTGTCATAATGTTCTCTAACATTACGACCAGCGGCGAGGGTTGGCTCAGTGATACCAAATTTAAATGATGTCAAGATTAGATTTCCATTTGGGATAGTTTTGCTTAGTTAGGGTGTTGAAATAGAGTACTAATGTGATTGATCAAAGCTATTTTTTGAAGAATTAGTCAAGATGAATATTTATAAGTTTTTGGAATAGAGATTTAAAAAAAATTAAATATTTTAGAAAAAATATAAGAAAAACCCACATTCTATTCTCTCGATAATTCAATTAGCCATGTACAAGTCTGCCACCGTAGGGTAAGTCAGCTTGCACACTTAGCTAAACCGAGACTCTTCTCGATTAATAAGTATATTTTTGAAATAACTCCTTATTTCCACACTTATTAACTACTGAATTAGAAAAGGTTTGGTCAAAGATATAATCAACACATTTGATCTCATATCTTTATGAGTAAGACCCACCATTTCAAATTTCTAGACTTAACCCAGGTGTGCCATCCTAAGATAGGTCAGGCTTGAAATACATCTAAAAATTTTATCCTAAAAGATCTAGCCTTGTTATTGAATTGAACAAACACCACCCGTAGGGGGAAAAAATCAAAGTGTCTCGAGGCGCAGTTCAACTCTCATGGTGCTAAACCAATGATGGAGACCAACAAATTTATTAATTACTCATTATTAAAGTGGGATTGTATTTTATTATATAAAGATAATCTTTTATCTTTGTGAATTAAATTCAATAACCTTTAAATCTTGTCATCTCATGTAGATTTAATATATGAATTTAATTCTTTCATGAATTTCAAGAATCAAATTGTGTGAATACTTTAAGATAACTATTATCTTTTTAGAAATTAATATCAAAAATTTTAATAATATTATTATTAAATTTTAATAATTATATTATTAAATTTTAATATCACATATTAACCCTTGAAATTAATTTCTATATAAACAATCATATTCTTGTTATTTATGAAATTAAATAAATTAGTCTTAGATTTAATAATCTCATTATTAAATTAGCATCATATATTAACTCAACCTAAGACTATTTTAATTTCATAACTTTATTTAAGAATCAAATTATTAATATTATAATTCTAAACCATCCATTTAAAAACCTTTTTTAAATATGTTTAGAATCATAATAATATTATCTTTGTTCATTAAGACCTATACAATAGGCATAATCATGATTAGTCAAATACTCCGAATCAATAGCTTTATGATGCATAGGATGTGTATCTCTAATTTCTATATGGCATGATAAAAATAATTCATCAAATAAATTATTTTATTTAATGACAGTAGGTCTTGGGTCAGGCCTAGCATTTTAGGCCAATTCACATGACCGGCCATCTTATGGCCAAACTGTTTCGAGTGGGCTTAGGCCCAATTTGTTTCAAAAGCCAAGGCCTGGGATTTGACCCCAACCATTTGGGATTTTTCTTATGCATGATTTTCTCCACCACCGTTTGGATTTATTCTAATTGGTTTCGAATTTTTTCACTACTGTTGCTGCCAAATCACTTGCGATGAACGTCGGGTGAGCTGAGATCTCCGCAGGCCTTCAGGGATGCAGAAAGGTCGCCGTCTTCCTTCTAGAGTCTGCAAAAAGTCCCGGACCGGTGTTCCGGTGAGGACCCTCTGATGCCCAAGTCAGTGAGTTGTAGAACAGGAATATAGTATCTCAGTAAAACTTGAAAGAGAGAGAGAGATTCAGATCCCTCGCATTGAGCTCGGGTCCTCTTTTTATACCTATTTGGGGTCCCGTTTACCTCATTCCGTTGGAACCGTCGAATCTTCCTCGTTGGGATAAGTTTCACCGAACGGCAAGTGGTTAAGCCATTGCTGGATAAGGGCCGCTTGTAGCGGTAACTGCTGAACGAGCTAACACTTGCCCGTGATTTCAGTGAGCGAGGTGCACAGCGGTAGACCTTGAATCTCAGGATCTATTGTATGAGACTAGTCATTGTGCATGTGAAAAAGCACTGAAGCCGATGCTGGAGGCCGTCGCTGGAGGTCATCGCTGGAGGCCGGAGCCAAAGCCCAGTGCTGGAGGTCATCGCTGGAGGACGACACTGGAGGCCGGAGCCGAAGTCCAGCGCTGGAGGCCGACGCTGGAGGCCGGAGCCAAAGTCCAGCGCTGGAGGATGACGCTGAAGGCCAAACCTAAGTCCAGCGCTGGAGGCCGACGCTGGAGGCCGGAGCCAAAGTCCAGCGCTGGAGGCCGATGCTGGAGGCCGGAGCCAAAGTCCAGCGCTGGAGGCCGACGCTGGAGGCCCACGCCAAAGTCAGCGCTGGAGGCCAACGCTGGAGGCCGGAGCCAAAGTCCAGTGCTGGAGGCCAACGCTGGAGGCCGGCACTGGAGTTCCGGGTTTTGCTGTCACATCATTATTTTTCAAAAATCGTGCAAAAGATAATACTACCCAGAGGAAACGGCCAGCCGTATCAGATGCCCCCCGCCCCTGAGATGGGTGAGCGCACAATCACCCACGAAAGGGGTGTTAATATCCTCTGGGCGGCCAATTTTCGTGCCATTATTTCGCTTGTCCGTGCTGTTGGGATTTGGAAAGGATTTCCCTCGAGCAATGAGTCACAAAAGGAAAGCGTCATCATTGTGATAAGGCCAATGCCCTCCTTTTATTGGTGGAGCTTTTCGTGTTTTGCGCACTGGTAAGCCGTCAAAATGCCTTCCAATTGAAGGTGAACGCGTAGTCAAATCGGACGATCGTGGGGTGATTTGAAATGGAGTTATAAGGGGAAAAATCGCCCTTATCCTCTCATCCTCTCTTTCGAGTCCGCAAGCGTCCGTTCGTCTCCCGTGTTCGTTCTCTCCTCGTGCTCCTTCGATTCTAGCTCAAGTCTTCCAGGTTAGTCTCCATGGCTTCATCACCTTCTTATTCCATTTCTGATTCCTGGGGGGGTTCCCCCAACCCTTCTCAAGCTTCAGCTTCCTTACCAAGCCAGTGGTCTACCCCCTCCTCCAATCGCTCCTTGCCAGAGCAACGGCCGGTCAATCGCCCCTTAGTCAGGAGTCGTCCGTCCGGGGTGGATTCCCGCCCGGGGCCGTCCGTCAGCTGCTGGTCCTTCTAGTGTCGTCAAGGAGTCCCCCGAAGGGACTGCTTCCGCTATGTCTGCTCAAGACGTAGCAAACCTGAAAGCCAAATATAGCTTTCTGTCGGACCTTCGCTTGTTCTACCCTGCTCCCAATGATAGGGTAACCTCCTCCCATTCCGGAAGGGTCGCCTTGTATGGAGCCTTTTTCAAGGCCGGACTTCGGTTAGCTATCCATCCTTTCATCCTCAATCTTCTGGACCGATATTCTCTAACCCCTTCTCAGTTAGTTTCTAATTCGATCCAAACCATTGTCGGCTTTCTAGTTCTCTGTCACTTGAAAGGCATAGAGGCCAGCATCTCCCTATTCCATAGTTTTTATACCCTCCGCAAGCAATCAGGTTGGTGGTCCTTCACCCCTAGGTCCAATAGGATCCTCAAATTGTGCCTCCCCACCTCCGTCAAAGGGTGGAAGGACAAATTCTTTTTTGCTGATATCGGCGGGGTGCGCGAAGCTGGGGGATACCCAACATTGATGCCAATAGGGATTCCTCCATCCTTCCAAGAGATCGGATGGCATTCGGGCAGCTTCTGACTGCCGATATCCCTCGGTGCAATAAGCTTTTAGCCGAGGAAAGCCTTCGCCTCACCGGTTTAATTCCTTCGAGTGGTGAGCATTAGATCACTCGACTTCTCTTTTCTCTCTTCTTCTTTTTTTTTTAAATTTACCGTCGGCCTTTATAGGGATGGCGCCCTCACTTCGCGAACTCAGGCAGGTAGCTACTAGGAAAAGGAAGGCTACGGGGAATAAGTCCCTTGCTGAGAGAAGGGCCGTTGCCAAAATCCCAAGGAGGACCGAGGCGGGGAGAGCCGAAGTGGGGAAGGCCGACGCGGGGAGGGCCGACGTGGAGAGGGCCGACGCGGGAAGGGTCGACACTGGAGGGGCTAAAGTTGTGAAGCCCCTGTGCGCTAAGATTTTGAAGAAGGGCGACCCTGGAAGGGCCGACGCTGGGGAGGCTGATGCTAAAAGGGCCAAAATCGTAGAATCTCCGCACACGTGTGAGGCGGCCAGAGCCCAAGCTGATGAGCCCGCTAAGATAGATACAGTGAGGGCCGACGCCGGCGAGGAAGTTGGGCGGAGCCAATTAGAAGGGAGATCTTCAGTCCCAGCTCCTGTCATCTTGCTCGATCCTTCTCCCGAGAAGGTCGCAAGAGCACCGTCACCCTTGCCCAAAGCCATGGAGACGGAGCAAGTTTCTGCAGCAATAGGACCAACTCCAGCAGCTACCCTACCCCCCATGGGGGCAACAGCCGAAGCGCCTCCACCAGTCAAGGGGTCAGAGGCGGCAGAATCAGAGGCGGAATCTGCCTCCGCGGACCCCGTGCCAAGGGAAGGGAGGGGTGTCGATCCTTCCTTCCAATCACTGTTGGCGAATCACAGCCGCTGGGCCGAACGGACCTTAGAAGAAGCATCTATGGTGGAGGTGCAAGAGTTTCTCCGGAATCAAGGGAGAGCCACCTTCTTCCGTGAGGCGTCAATGGCACATCTCTGGGTGAGCCCCTGCTCAATTATCGTTTTTCCTTTTGGCTTCGTTTGTTTTATGTTGCTTTTTTAACATTGACATTCCCTTTAGGCCCTGAACTCTCTAATCGCCCTAAAGAATCATTGGACCCTGAGTGATACTGCTATCGACCAGGCGCGGGAGGAGATGTTATCACTCCAAGCCACGGCAGAAAAGGTGGAAATGGCTTTGGAGGATACCCGGGCCACCTTAAAGAGTGAAGTCGATACCATCCGGCTGAGAGCCGAGAAGGCCGAGTATGCGCTGGAAGTTGCCCAGCGTCGTGCAGCCAATGAGCTGGATAATGCTCAGGTGGCCGAAGAAAAGCAGAGGATGGCCGAGGAAAAGCAGAGGATGGCCGAGGAAAGGATGAAGGTGGTGGATTCGGAAATGTGCATCTTGAAGACTCGATTCGATTCTGCCTCTATTGAGATAGAAGCAGCCAAAGAGGCCACCCGCCAGTCCGACGCCAAGGTTGTCGATTTGGAGGCTGCGGTGACTGAGGCCAAGAGGGAGGCCGTCGAGTCCAAGCGGAGAGCCCTTGAGGTGGAGGAAAGAGCTGCAGAGGCCGTAGAGGCTTTCAGAAAGTCTAAAGCCTTTGATAAGGAGCTAGCCGAATCGTCGGCGTTTGCTTATAATGCCGGCTTTCAAGATTGCAAGGCCAAAATTCAAGAACTCTACGACCTGGAAGACATTGAAGGGCTGCAGCCAGATGACGTCTCTGAAGACGATGACTTGGCCCAAATAACCCTTAGTAGCTCTAGTTTTTTTTTTTTTTTTTTTGTATTGCTCTAAGTCCGACTTGGTCGGCAATTTTGTAACATTTTAGTCATCAATGAAAGTTTTAACCATCACTACGTGCCCTTGGTTATAATCAACTTTAATTGCGTAAGCTGTCGTGAACCACCAACCAATGGTGCTTTGTTAGATAGGTTGGGCGAAACGCGACTGTTCACCCAAAACATTGTGACGAATTACCGACGAAAGGAGCCAGTTTTGTGCCGACGTGGGGAGCCGGTATTTTGCGCCGACGCGGAGCCGGTCTTTTGTGCCGACGCGGAGCCGGTCTTTTGTTTGCCGTCGCGGAGCCGGTCTTTTGTGCCGACGCGGAGCCGGTCTTTTGTGCCGTCGCGGAGACGGTCTTTTGTGCCGTCGCGGAGACGGTCTTTTGTGCCGTCGTGGAGATGGTCTTTTGTGTCAATGTGGAGCCGGTCTTTTATGCCGTCATGGAGCCGGTCTTTTGTTCCATCGTGGAGACAGTCTTTTGTGCCGACGCGGAGCCGGTCTTTTGTGCCGTCGTGGAGATGATCTTTTGTGCCATCGCGGAGACGATCTTTTGTGCCGACGCGTAGACGGTCTTTTGTGCCGACGCGGAGCCGGTCTTTTATGCCGATGCGGAGCCAGTCTTTTGTGCCGATGCAGAACCGGTCTTTTGTGCCATCGCGGAGACGATCTTTTGTGCCGTCGCGGAGACGGTCTTTTGTACCAACGCGGAGCCGGTCTTTTGTGCCGTCGTGGAGATGGTCTTTTGTGCTGTCGCGGAGACGGTCTTTTGCCGACGTGGAGCCGGTCTTTTATGCCATCGTGGAGACGGTCTTTTGTTCCATCGCGGAGACGGTCTTTTGTGCCGACACAGAGCCGGTCTTTTGTGCCATCGCGGAGATGGTCTTTTATGCCATCGTGGAGATGGTCTTTTGTGCCAACGCGGAGCCGATCTTTTATGCCGTCGTGGAGACAGTCTTTTGTTCCGTCGCGGAGATGGTCTTTTGTGCCGACGCGAGCCGGTCTTTTGTGCCGTCGCGGAGATGGTCTTTTGTTTCTGAACATACTCATTCGAAAGTAAGTGAGCATTCCAAATATTCATTTATCAAATAGATTCAAATAATGATGATAGCATCCTACTGGTAATACCGGCGTAAATTGTCGGCGTTCCAGGTGCGAGGAAGTGGTTTCCCGTCTAGCTCTTCAACTTTGTACGCCCCGTGGTGAAGTACCTCCTTGACACGGTATGGTCCTTCCCATTTTGGTGCCAGCTTGCCCCCCTCTGTTGGCTTTGATACTTCAGCTCTTCGCAGAACGAGATCTCCGGAGCGGAATGTCTTGGATCGCACCGAGCATTGTAGTATTTGGCCGCTCGCTGACGGAATGCTGCCATGCGAAGCTGTGCTTGGTCTCGCAATTCTTCCACCAGATCTAGATTGGCTCGCAGCTGGTTTGAGTTGCTTTCTTTGTGGTATAATTCCATCCGGGGACTGGGAACTCCTATCTCCACTGGAATGACCGCTTCGGTCCCAAAGACCAGGCTGAAAGGAGTTTCCCAGTAGGGGCTCGCGGCATCGTGTGGTAGGCCCACAGTACACTGGGGAGTTCCTCCACCCAGCGCCCTTTGCAGCTATCTAGCCGAGCCCTGAGTCCTTGGAGGATGATGCGATTGGTCACCTCAGCTGCACCGTTGGTTTGGGGGTGCCCCACGGAGGTGAATCGATGATGGATGCCTAGGCCATCGCAGAATTCCCGGAAGGCCGTGTTGTCAAACTGTCGGCCGTTGTCAGTAACGAGGGTGTGCGGTAGCCCGAACCGGCACACCACAGACTTCCAGAAGAAAGTCCTTATTTTGACCTCCGTGATTTTAGCGAGAGCCTCCGCCTCGATCCACTTGGTGAAATGGTCAACGGCCACCACTAGGAACTTGCGTTGTCCGAGGCTGGAGGGAACGGTCCCAGGATGTCCATGCCCCACTGTGCGAAGGGCCAGGGTGCAGCCAGGGGGGTCAGCTGGGACGCCGGTTGATGTTGAATGTTGGCATGGCGCTGGCAGCTGTCGCACCTCTTGACAAGTTCGGATGCATCCTCCTTCATTGTCAGCCAGTAATACCCCTGCCGTAGGGCTTTGTATGCAAGAGCCCTGCCCCCCAGATGGCTTCCACATATACCTTCATGTATCTCCGCAGAATATAACTGGCTTCGGTGGGACCGACACACCTGAGGATGGGTATGAGAACGACCTCCGGTAGAGCTTTCCCTCCATTATGAAAAACTTTGGGGCCCGTCTTTTAAGTTTCCTGGCTTCGGCAGGGTCTTCTGGGAGGGTACCCTCGGTAACGTACCGGACGTAGGCATCCATCCAGGAAGGCTCCTGCTCCACTGGTAGAGTTTCTCTTGATACGTCAATACTCGGGGCTTCTAAGTGCTCCACATAAGCTCTTCCCAACATCCCATCAGCTGAGGTGGCAAGGTGGGATAAGGCGTCGGCTCTAGCATTCTCCTGTCGAGGGATGTAGCTGACACTAAAGTGAGCCAAGGGAGAGCTAGCGATTGCACCATACTTAAGTAGCGGGACATGATGGGATCCCTTGCTTCATATTCCCTGCGATTTGGCCAGCGACCAATTGGGAGTCGGTGAACGCCCTAAGGCGTTTCACCCCAAGTTCTTGAGCTAATCTCATCCCGGACAACAAAGCTTCATATTCTGCCTGATTATTAGTGGCTGGAAAGAGGAAGCGAAGTGCACACTCGGTTACAACTCCATCCGAGTTGGCCAAGATGAGGCCTGCTCCGCTCCCTTGAGAATTCGACGCCCCGTCTACATGAGGACCCATTCATCATCACTGGTTCCAAGGGGCTGAGTGTCTGTAGGAGGTTCTTTAGGTTGCTCCTCTCCCCAAGTGCATTCGACCAAAAAATCCGCCAAGACTTGAGACTTCATGGCCGACCGGGGGCGAAAAGACAGATCGAATCCCCCAACTTAAGGGCCCACCTTGCCAGCCGGCCGGAAGTATCCGGGCGAGCAAGAACTGTCTTCAGAGGTTGGTCTGTGATCACCGCGATCGGGTGGGCTTGGAAGTATGGCCGCAGACGCTGGGCAGACACGATCAATGCGAAGATAATCTTTTCCATCTTTGAGTACCTGGTCTCTGCATCGTGGAGCACCTTGCTTGTGTAGTATACTGGCCTTTGCATGCCATTGGTGTCCACGCGGACCAGCACAGAACTAACGGCTTCAGGAGAGGCCGCGAGGTATAGAAGGAGTTCTTCTCCACCCGTTGGCTTGGCTAGCAGCGGCGGGGTAGATAAGAATTCCTTTAACCCTTCGAACGCCTCCTGACATTCTTTCGTCCATTCAAATTCATTGACTCTGCGAAGCGCCTTGAAGAAAGGTAGGCACCTTTCAGCGGACTTGGACAGGAAGCGACTTAAGGCGGCCACCCTTCCCGTCAGGCGCTGTATTTCCTTCTTGTTGGCGGGAGGCCTCATGTCCAAGATGGCTTGGACTTTGTCCGGGTTTGCTTCGATCCCCCTCCGGGTTACCATGAAACCCAAGAACTTTCCGGCTGTCACCCCAAATGCACACTTACGTGGGTTCAGCTTCATCTGGTACCGACGAAGGTTGTCAAAAGTCTCCGTTAGGTCCGCGATATGGTCAGTGGCGTGGACGCTTTTTGTCAACATGTCATCCACGTACACTTCCATGTTGCGTCCTATCTGGCCTTCGAAGACCTTGTTCATCAGCCTCTGGTAGGTGGCTCCCGCGTTCTTTAGCCCGAAAGGCATTACCCTGTAGCAGTATAACCCCTTCTCAGTTATGAAGGAGGTAGCTTCTTCATCCGCCGGATTCATCCGGATCTGGTTGTATCCAGAGAAAGCATCCATGAAGCTAAGGACCTCATGGCCGGATGTAGCGTCCACCAGTTGATCGATCCGGGGCAGGGGAAAGCTGTCCTTAGGGCATGCCTTGTTGAGGTCGGTGAAATCTACGCACATTCTCCAGCTCCCATTGGTCTTACGGACCAGCACCACGTTGGCCAACCATTCGGGGTAATGGACCTCCCGAATATGGCCCGCAGCCGTTAACTTGCGAACTTCCTCGTCGATAGCTTTCTGTCTATCGGAGCGAAGTTTCTTTTTTTCTGTCGGACCGGCCGACACTCTGGCCTGAGGTTGAGCCGATGGGTGATCACTTCTTCGGGGACGCCCGGCATGTCTGAGGACGACCATGCGAAGACGTCGGTGTTGGCACGCAGGAAAGTAAGAAGTTGATCACGTGCCTCTCTGGAAGCAATGCCCCCACCTGAACAGTCCTTGCCGGGTCATCACCCAAGGGGAGGGTCAGAAGGTGCTCGGCTGGCTCTCCCCTCCTTCCCAGCTCCCGGGGATCGAGCGGCTCAGAGGCTACTGCCGACGCCGCTTCCAGCGGGCTGGGAGACAAATGATAGCAAGGGTGCGGGCTTTGCTCCCCTTTCATTTCTCCGACTCCTTCGTCGGTGGGGAACCTTACCAATAATCTCTTAGTGGAGATTACGGCATCTAGCAGATTCAACCCTGGTCTCCCCAAGATAGCGTTATAAGCCAGCGGGACCCGGACCACCAAGAAATTTATAACCACAGTGCTCTGACATGGAGGGGTTCCAGCCGTGACTGGGAGGGCAA
Source organism: Calamus simplicifolius (assembly GCA_900491605.1). Lineage (NCBI taxonomy): Eukaryota > Viridiplantae > Streptophyta > Magnoliopsida > Arecales > Arecaceae > Calamus > Calamus simplicifolius. The sequence goes on along the minus strand of UESW01001708.1, from coordinate 187,337 downwards.
TTTCCCCCTCGACGCTCACCGAATCTCCAGTGAAGCCCATTAGAGGCGCGGCAACGGGTCGGAGTAAAGACTTGGACAGATTCATCCGAACAAAAGCCTCGTAGCTCAAAACATCCACCGAACTCCCACTATCAATTAAAATTCTTTTTACAGGATGTTTGGCTATAGTCATGGACACAACGACACTGTCGTCATGCTTATTAACTACCCCATCTAAATCCTTTCCAAGAAAGGAATTACAGAATCTATTCCCTCTCGCTGCCTCTTTGAACCGCCACCCGCCCCCCAGGAAATCATAGCTATGGTCTTTTCAGTTGGAGCATTGTCCACGCCAGCCGGACGACTCGGAGGCACCGATGGACCCGAAGTGGGAAGGTTTCCCCTTCGAACGAATTTGCCCAGGTGACCCTGCTGAACCAGCTCCTCAATGGCCTTCTTTAGATGGCGGCAATCCTCGGTGTCGTGACCATAGTCTCGGTGGTACCGGCAGTAAAACTCCTTGTTGCGGGGGGCCCCAGACTTCAAGGGAGCCGGACGCTTGAAATAAGGTTCCTCCTCGATCTCTAGCAGGATGTGAGATATGGGAGCCATGAGGGGGTGAATTGCTCCTTAGGAACAAGCGTCTGTGGTCGGCGATCTGAGCGGTGAGGAGGCTCAGCTTCCGAGGTCGTGCACCGGCGTGATCAGTAGGCGGTGGTTTCTTACTGGTGTTCTTGTCAACTTCCCTCCTGGAAGAATCCGCCTCGTCAGCGCGGATGTACTTCTGTGCTCGGCTCAGAAGCTCAGCATAAGAACTCGGAGGCTTCTTATCCAGAGAATAAGCAAACCTGGATGGGCGAAGTCCTCGTTTTAGGGCCAAAGTGGCTACGGAGTCTTCCAGGTTGTACACCTCCAACGCTGCTTCCTTAAATCGAGCGACAAAATCCTTCAAGGTCTCGCCGCTCCTCTGCTGGACAGCAAAGAGGCTATCAGCCACTCTGGAATCTTTCGGCAGGCATCAAAGTGGGCCAGAAAGATCGCTCCAACTTGGAAGGAGTTGATGCTGCGTGGAGGCAGGCGGGAGTACCACGCGCGTGCCGCCTTGCGGAGGGTGGCCGGAAAGGACGCATAAAGGGAGTCCGTCGCTCCCTGGACCTGCATGAGGACCTTGTAGCTTTCCAGGTGGTCCAGGGGGTCCGTCGTGCCATCGTATGGATCCAGTTGGGGGAGACGGAACCGGGGCGGGACCGGTTCCTTCATGATATGCCGGAAAGTGGGGGGCGACGCTCATAATCCGTCCCGTGAGGATCAGCAATCCGGCGGCTAAGCTCCTCCAACCGTCGATGATACTCATCGAGCCTTTGCTCGGCCCGACGAGTAGTTTTCCTGAGGGTGCCATCTTGGGATGAATCGGAAGAAGAAGATGAAGAAGATCGACGGCGCAAGGAACGCACCCGTCTGGACTCTCTCTCCTCGGCCGGTGGTGGGAACGACCGGAGTGGCGAGAGGGGGACCGTTGTCGCTTCGAGGTCCCTCGGTGATGAGGTTCGGGGGGTGAGCGGTGGGAGACCTCAGGTGGGGTCCCGCCTTGGTGAGACTGGACTGTCCCCCGCACCCCTTCGTCGAGCGCAGGGGGTTGAGGTGCAGCAGCCAAACAATGCTCTTGCAGCCCCGGACCATTGTCATCAGATCCTGGACCTGGTGGGCCAGAACCTCGAGCCGGTCAGGTCGGTTTATCTGTGCGGGGGGCGGAACATGGAGATTGGCCCCCGATGCTCAGCCCGGGGAATGCGCTCCGCGGCTTGACTGGAGGAAGCCTCCTGTGCTCGTGTAGTCACCATCGTTTCCCTCGCAAATTGGTGGGGTCACAGGGAGAACTTTCATCCTGTGCGAACTGCGGCCCCCTACCTGGCGCGCCAATCTGTTGCTGCCAAATCACTTGCGATGAACGTCGGGTGAGCTGAGATCTTCGCAGGCCTTCAGGGATGCAGAAAGGTCGCCGTCTTCCTTCTAGAGCCTGCAAAAAGTCCCGGACCGGTGGTTCCGGTGGGGACCCTCCGACGCCCAAGTCAGTGGGTTGTAGAACAGGAATGTAGTATCTCAGTAAAACTTGAAAGAGAGAGAGAGATTCAGATCCCCTCGCATTGAGCTCGGGTCCTCTTTTTATACCTGTCTGGGGTCCCGTTTACCTCGTTCTGTTGGAACCATCGAATCTTCCTCGTTGGGATAAGTTTCACCGAACGGCAAGTGGTTAAGCCGTTGCTGGATGAGGGCCGCTTGTAGCGGTAACTGCTAAATGAGCTAACACTTGCCCGTGATTTCAGTGAGCGAGGTACACGGTAGACCTTGAATCTCGGATCTGTTGTATGAGACTAGTCATTGTGCATGCGAAAAAGCACTGGAGGTCGACGCTGGAGGCCGTCGCTGGAGGTCATCGCTGGAGGCCGGAGCCAAAGCCCAGCGCCGGAGGTCATCGCTGGAGGACGACACTGGGGGCCGGAGCCAAAGCCCAGCGCTGGAGGTCATCGCTGGAGGACGACACTGGAGGCTGGAGCCGAAGTCCAGCGCTGGAGGCCGACGCTGGAGGCCGGAGACAAAGTCCAGCTCTGGAGGACGACGCTGAAGGCCAAAGCCTAAGTCCAGTGCTGGAGGCCGACGCTGGAGGCCGGAGCCAAAGTCCAGCGCTGGAGCCGACGCTGGAGGCCGACGCCAAAGTCCAACGCTGGAGGCCGACGCTGGAGGCCGAAGCCAAAGTCCAGCACTGGAGGCCGACGCTGGAGGCCGACGCCAAAGTCCAGCGCTGGAGGCCGACGCTGAAGTTCTGGATTTTGCTGTCACATCATTATTTTTGGAAATTGTCACGCCCCAGACCCAAATATCAGGCTAGGGTGACAACCCGCCGCGTGCCGGGCACGCAAGGCGTCACAAAATTTTTCACACATAACACAATTATATATAATCAAGCCAAATCATTACTGAATACTAAAAGATTTGGGTTACAAACCCTTACACACCACAATAATAAAGTTTGGGCATCAAGCCCTACACATAAGCAATACTGGGGTTACAACAAAATAATGGTCTTGATTTAATTAATAGAAGATCCATCACCCCAACCATCCATCTTCAACCTCGTGGCTCTGACAAAACATTGTAAGATTTTTGTGAGCTTACACTCAGTAAGTAAGCCATGTTATACAGTCAAATCATAGCATAACAATCAATAAGTATATAAATGATTTGCATGCTTAAACATTCCACAAATACTCAAACATGCAATGTAAGTAAACCCACTGTTTATACTCTCAATGGTAACTATAAATGTGACCCACGGCCCTGCAATATTTCAATAGTGTACCAACAAGCATCCCCCTACTGAAAGGGTCCAGATACCAGGGTCACGCCATGTCAAAATCCACCAGAACACATACTCTATATGTGTGATGCCACCTCGAACCAAGCAGAACACATCCTCTAGATGTGTGATGCCACCTCATAGAACTCAGAACACATCCTCTAGATGCGTGATGCCATCTCGAACCCAAGCAGAATACATCCTCTAGATGTGTGATGGCATAAACAAGCAAAACACGTCCTCTAGACATGTAGGTGGCATAAACAAGCAGAACACATCCTCTAGACGTGTAGGTAGCATAAACAAGCAGAACACGTCCTCTAGACGTGTGTGTGGTATGACATGATAAAGGAGAACCGCGGTGACACATAACAGTACCTCACATCACATGCACTCATCATATCAATAACAACTATATATTGCATAAACAGTGGATTATACTTACTGAACAATTGCATGTAATATATCACATCAATGTCATAATAACTATATCTCTCATGCATAGCATCCACACATGAAATCATAGCACATAAACAGCCATGTATTCATAATATTCATCTACTTACAATTTAGCCAATAATAATTCACAAATTAAACATTCATATAATGAATAATTTATTAAATACTGATAACTGGCTTACTTACCTCAGTACGCAATCCAACAGGTATATATCAGCTAGTCAGATGTCTGAGCACCTACAGGATCATTTTACACAATTAATTTATTAGCAAAGAATATTAAAATGACCCTTAGGATTTCTACCCAGACTAGTTCACGGGCCCTACTTTGGGCTCGAATATCTCCCACTACACACACCCAATTGGGGAAGTAAAAATACCTCAAGGAACTAGAATTCACCCAGATTCTAGCCATATAATTATTTTGCCAATCCCGGCCCGTTACGGGGCCCAAAATCCAACCCAAAATTAGCTCGCTGCACGGCCCAAAAGGCCCTGAACCGGCCGGCCCAGCCGGTCCGATTCAACCCATTCCACCCGATCCCCTGTTTCACCGAATAGGGGACGGGAACTTAGCCGGCGGCCGGGGCCACCGCCGGCCAAATTGAGGGTGGCCCGGCCGCCGGTGGCCGGGCCAGAGCCGGCCGCCGCCGCGGCCGGCCGCCAAACCTCCTCTCTCTCCCTCAATTTCTCTCATCTTCTTCCACTCACCCGCACGGCACGGTGCTGTGCCGGCGGCACGGCCGGCCACCTTGGCCGGCCGGACCTCCACCGGACGCACGCCCGGCGCCGGTGGAGGCGACAGGCCAAAGCTCGGGCCCGGCGAGGCGGCGAGCACGACGCCGGACCTGAACCAACGGTTCGGCTTCCGCCACCGTGCGAGAGGAGGGCCAATTGGCCCTCTCTCTCCTCTCTCTCACCACCACCCCGCCGGACGCTTCCTCCGGCGCCGGCGGAGTCGTCGGCCAAATCTCAGGCCCGGCGAGGCGGCGAGCACGCCGCCGGGCCTGAACCGAGGGATGGACCGGTAACTCCCTCGCTCTCTCAGTCTCACGCTCTCTCTGTCTCACGATCTCTGTCTCTCTCTCCCACGCTCTCTCTCTCTCTCTCTCTGAGAGGCAGGGGATTACCTGATGGATGAAGCACGCCAGCCTGAAGGAAGGAGTCCTCATCCTCCCTATTTAATCACCTGCGCAGCGCTTCGGATCGGGGGTTTCCCGGGAGACTAAACGCTTCGCCTGGAGCGAAGCGTCAGTCCGGGGAACCCAACAGTCTGGAGCATGGTTCACCTGAACCAAGTCTGGTTCATCTGAACCAAATCTGGTTCGTTTGAATCGGTACTACAGAAATCGTGCAAAAGATAATACTACCTAAAGAAAACGACCTGCCGTATCAACTGCCAACATTTGAATTTATCCCCAATTAACAAATCGATTTTCTTTTTGAAACACCGCAAAGCAACAGATTTAATTTTCTTCACCAAATAAGGAAACCCACGCCCTTTTTCCTCCACCAAATAAGGAAACCGCCCAGATTTTTAGCCATTCCTTTGGGATTCCCAATGCCCTGGGAAATGCCCAACAATTTAGTTCTCATAAGCAACACCCAACAGGATGCCTGGGAGTTGCTTCACGTGGGGACGCCCAATAATTTAGTTCTCAAAACCAACACCCAATGGGATGCCTAGGACTTCACATGAGGACGAATAAATAAATAAATCAAAGATGATCGGCATTATCACTTCACCAATTCAGTACTCAAAATATTTCAGATGTGGATGATCTATCTATAATCAAATCACATATTCTTGTAGCTTCAAAAATTAACTTTTAATGTGGTAATTAATTAAATCATAAATATTTTTTAGCAGCTTATTATGCTTTTCGGATCGTAGCCTCATTTCAGTGCGACCTTAATATCCCTTCCATTGGGAAAAATCCGAAATACTACCAATAGACTCTCTCTTGGCAAGAATATGATCAAATCCCAGCCCTTAAATCTTGGGATCTATATCACATGCTTAACTTTTAAGCAAATAGTACACGATAAAAATTAGCATACTAAATATCAAATATTTATGTACCCATCCATACATGCAAGCCAAATATCAAATATTTTAAAACATATCAAAAATATTATATATCAAAATTATGACAATATTAATATTAGTGCATGGCCGCTTTGTTGGTATTCAATAAAAATATATATCATCATATATATATATATTTAGCGGAAGCATGCAGGTCGTTTAACATGCATAAAATTAATATTATCGTATCAAAAGAAAAAATTATCATATAATTTTTCTAAACATAAAAATAGCGATATGTTGAGGTCTCGAAGGAGAGACGTGCCCTACTACCCAATTCGAAGCTATGGAGAAAGGATTCACGGGCCAAGGTACTTCATAAAATACCTTGAAAATAAAATGAAACCAGAGCCTTCCACATCTTTCTCAAAACTCACATAAAATAAGAAAAGAAAGGAAGAGAGAAACTTTCTTTCATTTTTCACCGTTCTCTGAACGTCTACCTTATACCATATTTATAGGCTCTAGATGAATCAGAAAAAATTTATTTTTAAATTAATTTAATTTAGATAATCTTTATCTATTACAACCTATTTTGATCACATGAGAATAATTCTCACATATACGTTAACTCCTTCATCATATCAAGAAAAAGTTATTTTCTTATCTGTAACTAATTTATAAATAATATTTAAATTAAATATAATAATATCTAGATTATCAAATATCATTTTATAATTTTAGATATTATTTGATACGGCTGGCCATTTTCTCTGGGTAATATTATCTTTTGCATGATTTTTGAAAGCAATGATGTGACAGCAAAACCCCTTTCGCGGGGCCTTCAGCGTCGGCCTTCAGCGTCGGCCCCCAGTGCTGAGACTTTGGCTCCGGCCTCCAGCGTCAGCCCCAGCGCTAAGACTTTGGCTCCGGCCTCCAGCGCTGGCATCCAGTGACGGCCTCCAGCGTCGGCCTTCAGCGTCGGCCCCCAGCGCTGAGACTGGCGCCGCCCTCCAACGTCAGCCTCCAGCGCCGGCCTCCAGCTCCGACTCCCAGCGTCGGCCTTCAGTATCTTTCACATGCACAATGACCAGTCTCATACAACGGGTCCCGTGATCTAAGGTCTACTGCCGAGCACCTCGCTCGCCGAAATCACGGGCAAGTGTTAGCTCGATCGGCAGTTATCGCTATAAGCGGCCCTTATCCAGCAATAGCCCAACGACTTGTCGTTCAATGAAACATCACAACAGGGAAGATTCGACGATTCCAACAGAACGAGGTAAACGGGATCCCAGACAGGTATAAAAAGAGGACCCGAGCTCCATGCGAGGGGGACTCTCTCTGGCTTCCTCTTTAAAAATTCCACTTAGATATAATATCCCTGTTCTACGACTCGCTAACTTGGGAGTCGGAGGGTCCCCACCGGAACTACCGGTCCGAGAGTTTTTGCAGGCTCTTGAAGGAAGACGGCGACCTTTCTGCGCTCACCACGATCTTAGCCTATTCGACGTTCATCATAAGTGAGTTGGCGGCAACATTATTAATTTCAAATATCTAATAAATCAAAATTTATTATTTTATTTTAAATATTTTTAATAATTATATTATCAAAAATTAAAAATTAAAATTTCTCTCTCTCTTTCTGTCAACTCATAATATGCACCACTTACAAGAGAAAAAATTCTCCTATGTGATGTTCCACAAAAACATTTATGTGCAACCATTCATATCAATTATTATATAAACAATGGGTCAAACACATTTTTATTTTATCCAATAATCAATTTATTATACCAAAATAAATGTAAAAAAATAATCATAATCAAATTGATTATTTATCTTCATAATAAACTCTTTATTATAATATTTTAATAAATATTTTATTTAAATAATAAATATTTAATCATATTAATTATTCAATCCAAGAGTATTAGATGCGATTAACCTAAGACGGTGTAGGGACCATGAGCCCATTTTTTAGCTCCAATCAACTTGAATAAACTTAATTAAAACTCTCTAATTATTTATTCAGTTTATTAATCTCGAAGTTATTTCACTAAAAACTTGTACTCTTGAAAATTATATATTAATTTTACTTTGAGTGATATAATCATTATGTAATTCAATCCTCCATAATTCATTCATAATTAGATCTCAATGAAATAACGAATCCTCTAATTATCTCTTTTATCTTAAGTACCATTGATTCACTATTTAAACAGTTAATTTATAATCGGATCATAAATTGCACGCATAACTGTTTAGCTACATAATCAATATTTAAGAAAACTAATTTTAAGCTTCTTTTCAAAAGTCATAGATTTCATATCTTTAAATTGCATTCCTAACCCAATATGTTATTGAACTTCCAATATATAATATTGAGCCCAATATCAAATGAGCTTTGACAAACAAAGCAAAAGATCCAATAGATCATGATTAAGGTTGATTTACATATGATTATCTTATGACATAAATTAAATTATTTATAACGGTCTTAAATAAAGATTCAAATTATGTCGATCCAAATCCTATATAATCTTATTATATATAATACATCCACTAAATGTCTCTACACAACAATCCGGATAAGATTGTTACATTCATAATGTTTATTAGTGATTATCTATAAAAGATCTATACTTCTATCAATCACGGACATGTTTAAATATATTAGCTATAATTTTAATCCTCTTGTATATATTAGACTAAAATTACAGTTTCATAATTGTTGAGGGGTAAAATCATCATTACATTATTGATCGCTCACATTGGCGATGAGGTTGCGCCCAATCCAAATGCCCTGTTTGTCGGCTGGCATGCTGGCGCAACATTCTAGCAACGAGCGTCTCGTCATAATGAAAAAAGAGAACAAGAGGGAAAAAGGGCCACGTCATGTGCGTGTTCTCCCAAGGGCCCCTCATTAAAATCCGGTAGTCAAGTCAATAGGCTGGAGCATTTAATGGTGCAGAAACGGTCATAATGACTTGGCCAACATTTAATGGAATAAAAAAGAAAGGAGAAAGCATGCCTCTGCACTTAAGCCCCGCTTCATTTAGGCCGAGCCATGCCTTGGCGCTCTCATTCAAGCCAACATAGCTCGGCCAGCCTCAGCCTCAGCCAGCTTCAGCATAGCTCGGCCAACATAGCTCGGCCATCATAGCTCGGCCAGCCTCAGCATCAGCCAGCCTCAGCATAGCTCAGCCAACATAGCTCGGCCAACATAGATCGGCCAACCTCAGCCAGCTTCAGCATAGCTCGACCATCATAGCTCGTCCAGCCTCAGCATCAGCCAGCTTCAGCATAGCTCGGCCAACATAGCTCGGCCAGCCTCAGCCTCAGCCAGCTTCAGCATAGCTCGGCCAACATAGCTCGGCCATCATAGCTTGGCCAGCCTCAGCCTCGGCCAGCTTCAGCATAGCTTGGCCAACATAGCTCGGCCATCATAGCTCGGCAAGCCTCAGCATCAGCCAGCTTCAGCATAGTTCGGCCAACATGCCTCGGCCAATATACCTCGGCACTCTAGCTCGGTTTCCACAACCGTGCTATGTCCTTCGCACCAACACAATTATGGCCTCATAAAGGCCATGCATCCACCTGCTTTAAGGCATTTAATGCCTTATTTCCTTCCATCATTAAGGCATTTATGGCTGCCACGTTGGCCCCCCTTGGCACCTTTGCGCGGGAAGGATGGCGTCATGAAGCCAAGACAAGGAGTTCTTGACTCTATGCTTCACAGAAGTCCGACTCGGCCGACGACATTATACTTTGGCAGATTCAGCCAACCTTATGCCTTGGCAACCCGAGCTATTCTTATGCTTCTGCCATCAAGGCCAGACCATTCCTCGGCCATCCGTTCTGAGCTACTTCAGACCTCTGCGGAATCTGGCGCGGGAGAGTTCAAATTCACTGTAACAGAATAAGATTCCAAACAAGGAATCATGCCAAGACGTGGCTTAGGACCTACAATAGTGGCCTAGGGACCACGCAGCCTTTGAGTCTCGAGCCATCGGCCAGCTCTCCCCGCCTCCTAGCCGTCGATCCTTTAACTAACTAGATACGGATCCTACCGACCCTGTAACAACCTGATTCGAATCCGTTTCGAATCCCAACAACTTTCAGACCTCATCCAGAGCACGTCCAAGAAGTTAGGTGACCGCCTATAAATACTACCACCCTCAAGCCTCTCAGGTACAGCTATTCTACGCCCATTTTTCATTCACAGTTCTCATACTCCGCCATAAAAGCTCCCACGAGAGCTCGGAGGAACTCTTCCTCAGGGATCCTTCTCCCCATATTTGTTGATTGCTGGTCTCCACTGACTTGAGCGTCGGAGGGTCTTCTGCAGAGGGCCATCACCAATGCCTCTCCGTGAGGACTGTCTTGTAGGTCCGTCCAGAAGGGAGCCCACGCTGCAGCTTGATCGCGCCCGAGCCGGAGGACAGATTTCAGCAGCAACAGATTGGCACTAGAGGAAGGGCCTCAAGTCCCATTAAACTTGAAGAAAGGAGACAAGGATCTCGATCTGGAAGAGAACCTCTCCAATGGCTAATTGGAGAAGGGCAACTTCTGAAGCCTAGGACCAGGTCACCTCCCAGAGACCTGATCCGGTGAGCAGCGTGGCGCCGTCGCCGCCCCCAGCTGCTGAGACTCCATCGCCACCAGTTGTCCCAGTGACCCAGGACCAGTTCGCCACACTGGTCTAACAGGTCCAAGCACTGAGCCTTTTGATTCAGGGACGCCATTAAGCTCCCCGTCCAGCTGCTCCTGCTCTGCATCTTCTTGAGGGAGCCGCGGACCCCCCTCGTCGTCCTGAGGGAGCTGGGCCAGCCCTTCAAGTGGTCTGCAGCAAGGATCTCCCCAGATCTCGGCGGGCCCGATCCCTCTCTCCGGTGTCCTCTCGCCATGACTCGATGCCGTCTCCGCCTATCGCGCTATGCGCACCAAGGCATTTATGGTCTCATAAAGGCCATGTGCATCTACCTACTTTAAGGCATTTAATGCCTTATCTCCTTCCATCATTAAGGCATTTATGGCTGCCACGTTGGCCCCCTTGGCACCTTTTGCGCGGGAAGGATGGCATCATGAAGCCAAGACAAGGAGTTCTTGACTCTATGCTTCACATAAGTCTGACTCGGCCGACCACATTATACTTCGGCAGATTCAGCCAACCTTATGCCTCGGCAACCCGAGCTATTCTTATGCTTCTGCCATCAAGGTCAGACCATTCCTCGGCCATCCGATCTGAGCTACTTTAGACCTCTGCGGAATCTGGCGCAGAAGAGTTCAAATTCACTGTAATAGAATAAGATTCCAAGTAAGGAATCATGCCAAGACGTGGCCTAGGACCTACAATAGTGGCCTAGGGACCACGCAGCCTTTGAGTCTCGAGCCATCAGCCAGCTCTCCCCGCCTCCCAGCCGTCGATCCTCTAACTAACTAGATACGGATCCTACCGGCCCTGTAACAACCTGATTCGAATCCATTTCGAATCTCAACAACTTTCAGACCTCATCCAGAGCACGTCCAAGAAGTCAAGTGACCGCCTATAAATACTACCACCCTCAAGCTTCTCAGGTACGGCTATTCTATGCCCATTTTTCATTCACAGTTCTCACACTCCGTCATAAAAGCTCTCACAAGAGCTCGGAGGAACTCTTCCTCAGGGATCCTTCTTCCCATATTTGTTGATTGTTGGTCTCCACTGACTTGAGCATCGGAGGGTCTTCCACAGAGGGCCATCCCCAACGCCTCTCGCGTGAGGACTGTCTTGCAGGTCCACCGAGGGAGCCCACGCTGCAGTCCGATCGCGCCCGAACCGAAGGATAGATTTCAGCAGCAATAATAATATATTTTATATTTCATATAAACATTCATCTTTCATGTAAGCGAGGCAAGATTAAAAAAAATATTTTTTTATTAATTTAAAAAATTAAAAATAAATATATCTAATTTCAAAAACACTGTTCCTCACAATATAATACATATGTATGATTTAGTTTGATTTATATTAATCTTTTTAAAATTTAAATTAAAAACAAATTTTTAGTTTTAATTTTTTAAATTAAAATAAATTAAAATGCCCAAAGAATTAGTACAAACTTATCCTCTAATGCTCATGCTCGCATTTAACGCGGCGTTACTGGACAAGCGAGCGAGGCGGAGATCGTTTCACCGTTTCCTCATCTCCGCTCGTTCCAACCTTCTCGGAGTCGGAGATATGAAATGCTTAAATCATCACCCCATCGCCCTCTGCCTTGAGTCATTTGTGAGGTGTTCCTACTTTTCCTGTTTACACTCGCCGCATCATCGGGCCTTTGCCGATGCTTCGATTGCCCAAGGACAGCCCCAGGTTAGTGGTCTCCTCTTCCCCACCTTGGGCGTAGTCTCAGCCTTCAGATTTGAAGCAAAAGGCCGGATTTTTTTCGTTGTTTTTCTGTATTTTTGGCTGCAGTAAAGAATGATTTTTCTGACGGCAATTTCTCCGCTTCTTTCGCCAGGTAACCCCGTCACTCGCTTCGTCCTTGCTTGTATTTTTTATTTTATTTATTTATTTATTAATTTATTTAATGTATAAGCGGGCTGCTTGTACTTTTCTGAGATTGCGTGGTTTGGACCTTGTCAGCACGATGATTGCCGAAAAATGGTAGAGAAAGCTCGCCTGCCTTGTTTTTGAATATATGGGCAGAGGATGGGGACAGGATAGAGGATATCGTTTCAGAGCTGTTTACTCATTTAATTATTAAATAAATAATTTTTATATCCATTAAATTGTTTAGTTTAAAAATTTTTTGATCCGTTAAAAATAGTATCGATTGAATAAATTATCAAATGAAAAAATTTATCATCCCTAAAAATAAGGCTTCGTCTTGGACGCCAACGGTCAACGCTGGGGCAACCTATGGTAAGCCAGGGAAGCGTTGGTGATGGCTCTAAGCTTTCATGAGGCATGAGTTGAATTTGAAATATGAAAGAAAAAAAAAAAAAAAGAGAGAAATCAATGTTTGGGTTTTACCTTTTTACTTTAGATCTAGCCTTGGGTCCAAGCTTTTTTGGACCCAAATTTTGGAGCCCACTTTAATTCTAACCCAATTACTTTAGGTTCCTAGATTTGGGTTCAGTCTAACTTGCATGTAAGCCCTTTTTACACTGTTTTGACTAATACAAGTTAAGATATATCAAACTCCAAGTTAGGGCTAAGACTAAACTTAATAGATTATTAGAGTTATTTTGAGCCATCATAATTTTTAGCAATTAAAAATTTAAATATTATGTCATAGATGACAGCAACCTAATTAGTTGGATTTGACCTATGAATAAGCTAATTATAATTAGTAATTTTGTAAATTCTTAAATTATGCAATTTCTGATTAAATGCTAATATTTGGTTAAATATTAGTTATTGTCTACTATTATTTCGCAAAATAAATTTTGTTGCTTTAACATGTGCATTTGAATATTCAAGTTATTATTTTTAGATTTTAGTTACTTTTTGCATAATTTATTATTCCAAAATATAATAATTAAAAATAAATAAAATATAATAAAATATATAATAATAATAGCATATGTTGATAATAACAAAAATAGCTATAAATTACTAATGCAAAGATGAAGAAAATGCAAAATAAGTAGTTATACTATTGTGAAACCCTCAAAAAAATTCATGGTATTAATATTAATAATATAACTAATATGGTATGAATATGTATTTATGTATGTTAATTTAAAGAATTCATGAACAATAATTAAATAAGAAATATGAATAAATTCTAAATAATAAAATATGTCACCCTCAATCTACTATTATATGACTTGATGGTAAAATGACTGATATTGGGATCCACCTTCATAGAGGATATATATAGGATACATCCTCGTCAATAAGGTTAAATATGGTGCTTTGACCCTATCACAAGAATATATATAATCATAGTTTATGATCGTACGTAGTGTATTCATAACAAGATGACATGTAAACCTAATGTAATGACATGTAAATTCTAGCATATGAAAGAAAATAAATCATTACTATAATGATATGAAAACTTGGAAGGGAACTTTTTAAATATAATATGAAATATGAGTTCAAAATAATTCAAAAATATAAGCAAAATAAGGTAACATTATGACACCTTATGTACTTTAATTTTTAATTATATATTTATATTAAGCTTACTTACTGAGTGTGAGCTTATTAAATCCTCTTTAATATGTTTTAGAGCCTAAGAAATGAAGAGGGACAAGGATAGAATGAAACTTATGCTAGCCTAGTTTAGACATCATTAAGTTTTTTAGTTTTACATATAGTTTGAACAATTGTTTTACTTGGAATTGCAATTAGGGGTGCAACTTGGGCCCATGAAACTCGGGTTTTCTTCGATCCTAACCCTAACCCTATTTGTAAAATGTCAACCCTAACCCTATTCGTAAAACCAACCCTAACCCTATTTGTAAAACCTCAATCCTAACCCTATTTTTAAAAATCGGGTTCGGATCGAGTTTCGGGTTGAAATTTGGGTTAATAAAAAAAATAAAATAATAAATATGACAATCTGAAATAAACAAGCTTAACATTGCACAAATAAGCTACAGTTTGAAACCCACTTTTAGTAGAGCAATACAATTCAAATACAAAAAAGAAGGAAAGAAGAAAAAATAGTTAGGGCTTAGAGGTGGTTTATAAAATAAACTTAGAGATGGTTTATAAATAAACTATACAAAATTGCTAACCAACAAAAAATCAATTCACCTAGCATATGCAGGAAGAGAAAGAAATGAGAAATAAAAAAAAAAAAGTTCTTACCTTCTCACCATCTATCTCATGAAAATGAGATGAATGATCCTGAGGCACAATCCACACAACATGCCGAAGGCTGCTCACTATGACAATAATCTTCAGTCCATGAATGACATGAAGTTGGACATTTTAATTTCTTCCATGCTTTCTTCTTTTCCCTAGCAATAGCTTTCACCCAGTTAAGGGATGCCTGTCTCTGTAGCTTGAGAAATGAAAAAATGAGGGCGAATAGTCCAAATGATCCAGCAATGACAAGCCACCCAAAAATATTTGGACCATACACATCAGACTTAGCAGCTAGTTTGAAAAGCGCAGAACCTAAGTTCATCACCATTAAGTAGACTTGCTCCTTCCCAATATATGTCACTTCTTATAGAACTTAACGCTCTCAACAAGCCCTGGAAGCAAGGAGACTCCCAAACAAACCTGAAACAAGGTGCAACCAACATCTAGTTTTTAATTAAACAGCACTAAAAGCAAACAATGACATCCAGAAAAATCATGCAAAAGTGAGAAAGCTAGATGGCAAAAAGCTGAGGAGAAAAAAATTGAGTCATCTAAAATTAATATGATGGCCAATGGTAGGATAGCTGTAGCTCAAAACATTGCAATAGGAAAGCAAAGAAATTAAACAGAAAACTGGCCCTTAGATGCATCCTTAGAACAGAAAATGGTTTGAGCCAGGCACAATTTTATATCACAGCCTTCTATACCAACATAAGATGGTACGCATAAAAATTGTGATTTTAGAATGGCAACAAAACAGGATGTGCCATCTTCTTTAATTCCAATACATATAAGAAGGCCAATCCATGGATCAAGTTTCACACAGCCACTCTTTCCAATCAATACGAAGCATTACGCCACCCAATCTTTAATAAAACATTCACAGATAAATCCTTGTCTTCGCTCCTTCAATTACCACTCCTCCCGCAAAATAGAAACATATTCACAGTTTTTAAACATTACTAGCAAATTAGAGCCGGGCGACAAACCTTACACCAAATTCATTACAAAAAGCACAAAGAAATCTCAAGAAAATGAAATCACAAATGACAACTCACGCATTCAAGTTTAAATCTATCCAGGATCCAACAAAAAAATATAACAATTGCATGGATCGAAACGAAAACAATCAATAACTACAAGCAATCCCCCCACCATCCAATCAAATCCAAACGAGTTTCTATCAAACTCAAACATAAATCAGAACACCAAAGCCATCCCCTGATCCCACATTCCCAAGACCGATAATTCATCCCGGAAAAGAAGCAAAACATACCTCAGAAATTGAAATCAAACGCCAAACACAGAGCAAAGGCAAGAGATTCCAAGCCGCATGATAACCTAAATCTCTCTAAATTCGCCTCCATTTCTCGATCTCTCGCTAGAATCCCGGAGGGAGAGGAAGGCGAGCAAGACCTCACCCACCTCCGGTGGCGAGAGGTCCGGCAGGTGTACGGAGTGGTAGGGGGTCTCGATCACCACGTCATGGAACCCGAACCTGAGCAGGACGAGCCTCATCGGTCCGTCTGCGTCTGTAGCATCCCTGGGCCCCGTGGGCTCAGCGTCCGTGCGGAGGGCGAGGTAGAGGTTCTCGATGACCCAGATCTTCCAGGAGGCACCACAGCCGAAGGGGAGGCGGAAGATCTCAAGTGCGCATTCGTTCTCGCGGCCGATGCAGAAGGGGCAAGAAGGCGTGGGATTAGGGTTAGGGCCAGGATTAGGGTTGGAGGCGGGTGCGTGGGATTTGAAGTTGGAAGGGCGGCGAGCCCTAGCCAAGGAGAAGATGACCCAATGGTCGAAAACAGCATCCCGTTGGATCTCCGAGCTTCGAGAAGGAGAAGACGACGATGACATCATTCCTCTGCTCACGCGGCATTCAAAAGGATGGGTTCGAGAAGGAGAAGACGACGATGACATCGTTCCACCGCTCTTGAACAACAGAGATTTAGGTCGAAGCGAGGACTGCGAGGTGGATAACTGAGATTCGGGTTTGGGTTATGGTTCGGGTGCAGTCAACCTAAACTCGAATATAAATCGATTCAGATTAAATCCAGATATTTATGGATCAGATTGAGTAGAAATGGTTTGAGTACCGCTTCAATTCGGATTCGACGGGTTAGATTCGAAGTTGAACCCAGCTCAAATTGCACCTCTAATTATAATAAAAAGTATTATTTTATATATATATATATATATATATAGTAGTTCTTTGCTTCTCTAAATGATGATTGTTTTTGTCATTGAATGCTCTAGGATCTGAGGCATGATAAATCCAAAGTCATGATTTAAATCGATTTCATTGTCTAGCTAGTTTTCTTGAAGATCCTGCATCCCTCTATGTGAAAGGTCACTTGAGCCAATGCGATGCATTAAAATAAATATTATTTTGAATTTTAGAAGACCTCTTACAACTATTGTTTTGTGACATACTTGAGCAATGATATTTCTTACTTATATTATGATGAATAATACAATAATATAAAAATGTGGCTGCATACATCCAATTTGATGATACTAAATCAAATAATTCCCAACAAAATATTCTTCTAGTGTAATCTATCTGCCTCACATCCAACGTTGCTTTAGTGTCGTTGCCTGATTTCATTCTTTATTTCATTGTACTTAAAAATCCAGCTCCAACTCTACTCCCCTCGGTAGTTGCAGTGATTTCACCAAATGACTGGAAATGACGAGGCTTAAGTGAGCCACATACATTGCGACTCAGGGCTAATTTTAGACCTTAACCTAGTGCTAGGTTTGGGAATAAAGTGGAAAAACATTTCACCTACTAAATAACTTTGAAAAAAGTCACAAATAACGAATAGTTATCCTTGTCAAACTTATGCATACTAGGAATAACTATTCCAATGGAAGGATACATGGACTATCCCTAGAATAAAACCCTCATGTATGGCTGACTTCTTTTCCTCATGGACAAAAACATCATCAGACTAGAATTATTCTAGTAATTTTAGCCAAACAGAAATAGGAATAGTTATTCTTATTAGTCCCTTCCACCATTTATGATATTTTGCAAAGACTAATAAAAGCATTTTTCCTTGACTCTCTTGGAAATAAACTATCAAATGAGTTGAATGCTAAAGCCATGCCAAAGTTCGCACGCTTGTCTGCAACTTGGTTTCTTTCCTAAATTTATTCTCTCTTATTTTGAAGGACTTCAAACCACTCTAGTTTTCTTTGTGCTAAACTATTTATACACATCATTAGTCATGAGAGATTCGTAAGATTTTAAATTAATATGGGCTATCATTTTTTTTTTTTTTGTTACAAGCGGGCGATCACACCACTCTGGGGTGAGTCAACCCCGAAATATCGGAATACAAAATTTGCTCCAGAATAACCGGATAAGGGTCACCAGGGTGCCATTCCCACTGACCAGAATGGCGAGCTGCAGCCGAGGCAACCCAATCAGCTGCGGCGTTAGCTTCCCTGTAGACATGTCGAATCAGAGGATCATAGCAGTACTGAAGCATATCCCATATATCACTTATCAAAGGGTTGAAGGAGGGACAAAGATCAGGAGCCCGCCGAATCCACCGAATCACCGTAATAGAATCTCCCTCAACAACCACCCAGCACGAACGCAAAACGCGAACAGCGTAGGTTATACCAGCCCACGCAGCCTGCAACTCTGCCATGGGTACCGAAATATCAAGAGAACCCTGGCCGCCAGCCGCTAGCAGCTCACCCTCAGGCCCCCTGATAATAAATCCAGATCCAGCAATGCGACCCGTTACAGAACCATCAAAATTCACTTTGACATAACCAGGTGGTGGGGGCTCCCAAGCAATGAAGACCGTAGTACGGTGCGCTGCCGAAGCAGCAGGGGAGTCCCAGATGCCCAGTCTGTCAGAGTGACTATCCACAACAGAGCGGAGATATTCCGTAGCAAGGAAACTGGCAGTGCGGATAATAGTCTGTGTCAAGCCGTACGCTCAGCAAAGACGATCTGATTACGGGTCAGCCATATCTGATGAGCCAGATAAGCGAGATACACACCCTGAAAGCATCGGCCGCTCTGGACAGCTGTCTGAATATCATGCAATAGAATCCGTCGACCGGGACCCTCCTCCGTCGTCCAAGGACTGTATGGAAGATGCAACCAAATCTGGGAGGCATAGGAACAGGTAAATAAGGCATGCTCAACCGTCTCATCCTAGAGCCCACATATCGGGCAGAGCGGGCTAATATTGAGGACACGCCCAGCCAAAAGGGAACAGGTAGGAAAGCGATCCCACCTTAATTTCCATAAAAAAAGCTGGATCCTGGGGTGACAGGGTAAGCGCCAGATCCAAACCACATCATCGAGACCCGCAGACCGAGGGCAGGTGCGATCAATCAGATCTCTAGTAGAAGCACGAGGAAGGCAGGAGCCACGCTAGAGTCTGGTATCAGAAGCAGCAGAGGAGACAAGCGGGGTAGCAAGGATCCGTTGCACTAGCTCGCCTCCAAAAAACCGTGACACCGTGGGAACATGCCAAGCTTTAGTATGCTGACTAATCAGAGCAGAAACAGACATCAAAGGTCCAACCTCAGAGCTTAGGAAAGTCGGCCACCGCGAAAATGGAAGGTCCGCTATCCAGGAGTCATGAGTAACATTTATAGATCTCCCATCCCCAACCATACAATGAATGTCAGACATAATGGTGGGGGCAACCTGGCAGATAGCTCTCCACATGAAGGAACAACCACGTGGGATACGGGAGACCGTCTCAGAAGTCCATCCTCCATATCTGCCACGCATAACAGAGCTCCAAAAGCAATGAGGTTTCAGGAGAAATCTGGTGGCATGCCGAGCAATAAGGACCTGTCTGCGGGCCACCAAAGACTGAATCCCCAATCCGCCCTCATGAATAGGCAAACAAACCATCTCCCAAGATAGAAGATGAAGGTCGTGACCTCCCTGCGTCGATCCCCATAAGAAAGCACGAAATCGATGCTCTATCCGACGAAGGCAAGAGATGGGGATCAGAGCATTGGACAACGTGTATAAAGGAGTGAGGTAAGAATAGATCGGAGTAGAGTAACACGTCCCATCATGGAAAGGCCAGAAACCTGCCATCTGTCCAATCTATCAGTAATCCGTCGCTCGAGGATCTGAAAGTCGTGCTGACGAGGACTCCGCCGGTAATAGGGATCCCAAGATAAGTCATATGGTCAGAAGTCGTCGAAATCCCAAATAACTGGGAGATGGCAGCACGATGGCAGTGAGGCGTAGACGGGCTAAAACATAGGGTAGATTTCTGCACATTAATAAGCTGGCCAGAAGCCTGACAATAGGACTGCAGAATAGCTGAGCAGGCCGTCACATTCTGAACAGTAGCAGGGCTAAGCAGGATACAGTCATCCGCAAAGAGCAGGTGTGAGAGAGGGGGACCATCGGGCCCAGGCATGTATGGCTATAACTGACGCTCGCCAACAGCCTGAGAAAAACTGCGGGAGAGATTATCAGCACATAGGATAAACAAAAAGGGCGAGAGGGGGCATCCCTGGCGAAGACCCATAGCAGAGGGAAAGAAGCCGGTCGGGCTACCGTTGATCAAGATAGAGAAGGTAGGCCACTGAACACAAGCCATAATCCACTGAATGAAGAGATCAGCAAAGCCAAAGTCCTGAAGCGTCTGTCTGAGAAATGTCCAGCTGATCCGATCATAAGCTCTTTCCATATCCAACTTCACAGCCATTAATCTGTGTCTGCCCGCCGCCCGCTGAAGATCAAACATGAATTCCTGAGCAATAAGGGC
The DNA here is from genome assembly GCA_900491605.1 of Calamus simplicifolius. Classification (NCBI taxonomy): domain Eukaryota; kingdom Viridiplantae; phylum Streptophyta; class Magnoliopsida; order Arecales; family Arecaceae; genus Calamus; species Calamus simplicifolius. The sequence goes on along the minus strand of UESW01001708.1, from coordinate 166,944 downwards.
ATTATCAGTAATACTGCGACCCCGGATGAAAGCCCCTTGCTCAGGAGAGATCAACCGCGGTATGATACCCTGCATCCAAGTGACCAAAATACGGGCATAGACTTTGTATAAGGTTGTGCACAGGCTAATGGGTCGATAGTGCTGGGGGAGCAGAGCATCCGAACGCTTGGGGATAAGGGCAATGTATGTTCGTTGCCAGTCCCGAGGAATGGATCTCGAAGAGAACACAGACTGGATAGCTGAAACAACATCCTGCCGACAATATCCCAATAGTACCGAAAGAAAAAAGACGGAAAGCCATCTAGTCCTGGAGCCTTATCGAGCCCCAAAGCCCAAACCGCTGATCGAATCTCCTCCGCAGACACATCCATCGTAAGATTACCGTTATCAGCATCAGTAACCTTAGCAGACTGCGATACAGGCGAGCAAGGAGATCCTCTGTCGACCTGCTCCGACCATCGGGTCTGAAAAAATCAGATATATGCTTCCGAACAGCATCATCATCCTCAACGATATGTCCATCCTCATCGCTAATACGGCGAATCCGGTTGGCTGCACGACGAACCAAAGTAGCCTGGTGAAAGAATCTGGTATTTCGGTCACCCTCCTGAAGCCACTGGATCCGAGATCGCTGGCGCCAAAAAATCTCCTGCTGGCCAAGTAACCTGTGATGCAAGGTCAAACTCTGCCTGAGAGACTGAAGATCAATGGAAGAGAGACTGCCATCCTGATCCTCCTTAGACTGAAGATAAGAAATATCAGCTTCAACAGACTGCACCCGCTGCTGCAGGTCCCCCACCTCCCTACCATGCCATCTTCTGAGTCGTTGCTTCGCAAGATCCAGACGTCGTGATAACCGATAGGTAGAGCTCCCTCTGACCGCCATACGCCAGACCTGATGAATCAGAGTTCGAGCAGAAGGATAGCAAGTCCAAAGCTGCTCAAACCGAAACGGTCCCCGACAGATAACGGACGGCTCAGTAGATATAAGTAAAGGGCAATGGTCTGAAGCAATCTGCGGAAGATGAGTGGTGGTAGCACGAGAAAAATGTTGAAGCCATCCAGAGGAAGCCATAGCCCTATCCAGACGCTCCCACACTCGGGCAGAGCCTTGACGGTTGTTGCACTAAGTAAACTGCGGCCCCGAGAATCCCAGATCCAAAAGACCCGCAGAGGAGATGAAAGAGCGAAACTCACTAGAGTTCGGAGTATCTACAAATCGACGACCGCCACGCTTTTCCAAAGCGTTCACGATACAATTAAAATCACCAGCAATAAGAGTAGGGAAGCCCTGATCGAGGAGTGTATTAATCTCAGCCCATAGGCGGCGGCGCTCCCGATAGTCCGTGCTAGCGTAAGCACCCAGCAGCAGCCAAGGAGAATCAGTCCCTTCGGAAACAACCAAGGCGACCTGCTGACGACAATAGTGGAAAGCATCAACACGAATGGATGGGGTCCTCTATAGAGCCAGAATACCCCCTGAAAGACCATTGGAATTCACAGCATAGGAACCCCAAGACCGAGAAACTCGGCGTCGGAAACGAAGAAGACTAGGTCCCGACAGGCGAGTTTCCAGAAGAATACCAATATCAAAATGATGAAGCTGCAGGAGCCGAGAAAATGAGGAGTGAAATGAGGGTTTCGAGGCTCCTTGGACATTCCATATAAGAATTTTCATTGGTCAGATTGGGGTTTGTCTTGTCCCCCTACTTGGGACCCCATCATATCCATATCAGTATGGCCTCCTTCGGAGGACATCACTGCCACAACTCCCTGAACAGAGCCTGATGGCAATGACAATATACCCGGATCAGATGAAGCTGGCTGCTGAGACAGCTCCATATCCCCTGGCCCATGAGAAGAAGGCTGAATCGCCTGTTTCAAGATAGAGACAGCAGCATCATGATCACCGCTGTCCTAGGGTGGCAGATTAGAGCCACATATCACCTTCTGGGAAGGACCCGCACGGCATTTACCCTTAGCTTTGACTGCTTTGGGAATAACCTTCTGTGGTATAAATTCCGCTGGCCGAGCCCGTTTGGTGGAACCAGGATTAGCATCCTCCCGGATCTTGGGCACTCCGGCCCATCGATTCGATCCACGAAGGCTAAAGGGATTAGTGGCCACTTTGGTACTTGAACCCAGTTTGCTCCTGGATTCAGTCAATGAGCCTTCCTTAGAAGGCACTGATTCTGGCACTGTTTCAAAATCACATGGCAAGGAGTGCTTAGCTTGGCCAGGACCCAGATGAATAGAAGCTGGGGCCTTCGCAGAGATTTGAATTCAGAGATTAAGCCTTGCTCCTTATCCTTCTTCCCATCCAATTTAGAATTCAGAGAGCATTTGATTGGAATCTTCTGAACATTGGAACCGGATGCCAAAGAATCAGAGAATTTGGCTACAGTAATCGGCACGGAGTAAATTACCTGAGATGAAGGGCCTCCTTCAGATAAACTGGGCATCGACACCTCCCCCAAGCTAGCCGAAGCCACTGGAGCGTTCCTTCTACGAGCAATTTTCCTGGGAATCGTCCATCCATCACCAGGAGCCGAAGAAGGCAGTTGACCACAAGCCGCTAACGATGTCGTTGAGGAACGAAGGCCACCAGAATCATCAGCAGATGGAGGTTTTCGTTGCCGAGTCACCGTCATCCACGGACCGAAGCGTGGAGGAATAGAGGCGGAGGACTGCAGCGGAGAAGAGGGGCATGGACCACCCAGATGAATAGAACCACAACAGGGGCAGACTCCTTCGACATGCTCGAAGGTGAATTGCTGCCAAAATGGGGAGCCGGTCCCCCTGATTCGCGCACCTGGCCGGAGAGGGCGACTGAGATCAACCCTAACTGCAGCACGGGCGAAACCTCCCCGTCGTTTACCTTTCGTAGAGGGATCCAAAGCAACAAACTCCCCGGCCACTGATAAAATGGATCGTAGTGCCTCCTCCGACCAGTATTCGATAGGGAGGTTGGGCAGGCGGATCCAAAGCATCGCCGTAGATAGAGCCTCTGCCGCAGGAATGAAATCAGGGCGCCAGGGTTCAGCCGCAAGGGGTTGTCCATTAACAACCCAAGGCTGAAGCAAAGCAGCATCCCTAGCTGCCGGATCCTCGAATTTCATCAAGAGAAACCGATGGGAGAGACTGATTGAGGATATGCCTCCAGCGATCCCAGAACGACGGAATTCCCGAACCACCGCTTCCGAAGGCACCCAACGGAAGAGACTCCGGACTATCAACCCTCCGGCAAGCCAGTCCTTGATCTCCCGGTCGATGGTCACAGAGGGAATTGAATAACCGACGGAAACAAGCGTTCGAGCTCAGCGATTTCCGCCGAGGAGGGCGACGACACCGACCAAACGAACTGCGGGGATCCTTGGCGCCGCGACGGTCCCCCAGTCGCTTGGCGGCGATCATCGCCATTCACAGCAGAGGAGATGTCAGTTGCCATCGAAAACAAGGGAGATAGCAACGAGAACGATGGCGATCACCGGAGATCGGGACGAAGAAGCCTGAAAGCACTAATCTTAAAGCTCCCCTGTTACGCTAGCCACTGTAGCACTCGGGAGGAAAAAATACTGTAGCACTAAAAACACATCAAAAAGTCCTTTAATATGGGCTACCATTGATTGCACACACTTTTTATTTATAAAAAAAGGTTGAATGTGTTCAACTTAAATAATTGGTATAAGTTCAAAGTGATCCATAAAGTATTGGATTAAGTCCAATTATATGTAGATCATGGATGTTATAGAAGTGTAGGACCTATCTGTTTGGGCTCTTTAATGAGAGAACCTAAAAGCCATTTTATTTTCTATGACTCGGTCCTCACTCCGATCCTAATTCAGCTCTATCTCTGATTAATCTCTTATATAAAGAGAGTTAGAGGATGTTAGCCTCGTTAAGTGACAACATAAAGTAGGATAAGGGAGAGAAAAAATCGGTGCTACACAAGAAAACATAAATAAACTCTTAAGGCTAAAGTTTTTGCATAAATCAAAAAAGGCACATATAGGTATAGCAATAAATTTTAAGGGTTAATTCCATTTAATCTCCTTTAACTATGGGGTATTTGAATTTTTCTTTGTAAACTAAACATTTTTGTAATCAATCCCATAATTCCGATTTCAGTTACAATTAACCCTTGCCGTCTAGTTCTGGGGTTAAAGTAAATGGAGAAGTGGTCATTTGATTGTCACATAACCACTGGTCATTTGGTTCACTGATTGGACTCAATTTGAATTATGGTTCAAGGAGTTTGGATCTAATTCAATTTTGGTTCACTACTCTAGGCTAAACTAGGTACTGATTCAGGTTAATTGGGCCCAAATCAATTGGATTTAGGTGAATTGGGTTCAAATTAGATGAAATAGGCTCAAATCAGGTTCGAATATGTTCAAATCAAATTTGACATGAGTTAATTAGAATTGACTTAACCTAATTTGGTTTGGATTTAACCAAGATCAAACCAAATGGATTCATTTGCCAAGGTCTAAATCAACTCTAATTGGCTTGAACTGATTTGAATTAGGTGTCTAGTTTAAATTGGTTTAAACCATGGAATAGGATTGGTTTAGGGCCTATTTTGCTTGAATCAAGTTCCTGATTGGACCAAGCCAGTTTGGTTCACGTAGGGAACTTAAATTAAGAAGACACTGTGTCTTTTCCATAGAAAGTCCCATCCTCTTCATTTCGGTGGCTTATCCGAATTTTTTTTTTTGCTCATTTTGGTTTATTTCGGCGTGTTTTGACCGTTTCGATAAAATATGTTTCGAGAATCAATTTTAAGTTGTTAAACCTTTAGAGCCATTTTAATATATATATATATATATTAAAAAAAATAAACCCTAGTTACCCTATTCCTTTTCTTTTAGTTGCACAGCTGTATCTCTCAAAAATTCAAACTTTTTATTTTTATATTGTTATTATTATTTATGAAGAATATCAATTATGAATAAATTTTTTATTTTATTATATATATATATATATATAAAACGAAGCATCGAAATGATCCGATATTAAAATATTTTATTTTATAAGCTAAAATGAAGCATAATCCGAAATGAAATTGATAACTTTATTACCCTCTCTTGGCTAAACATAGTGGCCCTCATCGATGGCCATTGATGGCAATGATCACCGGTGACAACTCTTGCAGTAGCAATAACATGCTAGAGGTGAGGCAGTGACCACAACACAGGCCAACCAGTGGCAGCCGCGACAGTTTTGAAGATCCCAAAATCCACTGGCCAATTGACTACTAACTAGTCTGCCAATCGTTAGCAATGATTCCCAAGCTTTTATCACCTTCGATGGACCTTTTGCACTAACTATTGGATCTATTTACGGATCCTAGTGATTGAATTAATCCAAAATAAGGTCGAACAAGAGATACAGAACCAAAATAGAGGATTTTAATTTAGCCTACCTAATGTTGGCCAATTGATGCTGGCAACTTCTGGAGATAGTGGATGAAAAAGAGACCTCTATTGGGTCCTCTTTAATCTACTCTATTAAATATCCTAGTGATCAATTAAATGAACCTAACTAAGTCTGAACAAAGAATCTATTAACAAAAGAAAAAAGGGAGATCGCTATGGAATGGATTTGATGCTTATCCCATCCTTGATAGCACTGGAAAGATGGTGACAATAATGAACAATAACTTTGATAATGATACTTCACTATATATTGATGGCTCCCATGAATCTCTTGTCTGAATAGAGCTTTCTTTAATAGCACTGATCACCTTAAATAATGATAAAGCCTTGGCCACTCAAGAACGAAAGAAAAAGGAAGAGGAGGAGAAGAGAAGAGGGAAGAGAGATAGCAAAATGGGTTGGGTTTCAAAGGGGAGCTCGATTCTATTTATAGGCAAAGCTCCTCCATGGGGTGTTACGATGGCTTCCCGATGGCTAACTCTAAGACCAAATTGCTCGGCAATGGCCACATGGGCGATGGAGAATGAAGGCACCATTAAGGCCATTGAAGGGAGCACTTGAGTGGAGGCTGAAGGTTAAGCTTTGAAGTCATCATCATTGGGACAAAGAGCTGGTTCAAAACGAAGAGCAAAGTTCATTTATTTGTAAAAGAAAAATAGTGTGGTTTAATACAAACCTAAGCTAGTTCAGATCTAATCTAACCCAATTTATACCTAATATGAGTAATGCTTTCAAGAGGATGGGAAGCTTCACCTTCGGTCTAAAATCAATGTCAGTGATAGGGGAGAGAGAGTCAAGCAAACTAGAAGCTTTTAAGGGAGTTCAAGGAGTAAAATCAATGTTCTAAAGTCTATTTGTACTAAACTAACCTTTTAATGGTCACGCGATAATCATATGATAATATTTTTATTTACTTTAATCTCAAAAATAGGCAACAGAAGTTAATTGTGGATGAAACTGAAATTGTTGGATTGATTGCAAAAATATTTAGTTTAAAAAGAAAAGTGCAAATACCCCACGGTTAAATAGTGCTAAGTAGAATTAATCTAAATTTTAATTATTATTTGATATTCTAAATTTCATATGTATAAACTTAAAAACCTACAAGATTGGCTACAATCTTTTTTTTTTTTTTCCTTCTTCACATTTAGCTTAGCTAAGATAATTATGCATTCCTCTACTAATTTTAGTGGATGAGCTTACATTTAAATTATGTTGGTATGATTTATAATGACTAAATAGTTATTATGCACCATTACACCAATGTCATTGGTCCAACTTAATTTTGAAATTTTTTCGCTCCATGTAACATGATTTGTAAGTATATCAAGTAAGATATGCTTTTCTTCTCAACTAGATTAGGTTTTCTAAAAACCAATTTAGATTTCACAATCACTTGAAATTTCTGACTTTTCTTAGACCTAAGTCTCATTTGAGGAATGTAGAGTTGCAAATAAACATATAAATTTTTTTTTAGCCAGCAAAGAAAAGAAGTTATCTAAACACTATAATAGCCAAATTTGAAAGGCTATTATTAGCGTAATATAATTTGAAAACTTGACAAACGTATCGTTTACAAACTGAATGACCCTTTTCCCCCCCAAATTAGGTAGAAGATCATAATTAAAACATTGTCAATGATTTTTATGAAAGGTGTCCAACAACTTTAACTTTTCTGGTTCCATCAACTATGGTTTCATGCAAAGCTAAAATTAACTTTATCAATCATTTAAGAAAAATCATATATAGTTGAATGAAGTTCTTTCAGCCTTCACAATTTTGTAATTATGTAATTCCAAGATAAATCCTTCCTCAAACCATTCTTATCTATATAGACTTAGTTCAGATGGCACAAAATAGTACTAGGTGATGCCCTCTCCCAAATAGTTTAAAAAAAATAAGCTAATAGTAAGGAAATTATGGAATAAGCTATATAGATTGAATTGAAGAGTGGGATTTGTTGAATCCATCATATCAAGTGTAAGCATGAATGCACATCAAAGTCTTTGGAAAATTGCAAACCTCACTTTTGATGCTCTTTTTTACTGGCTAACTAGAAAAAAAGGATTACTCTAGAGACTATATGACTGTAAGCATATTATAACCGACCGAGAGAGCTACAAACGTATGGAACACATGATCAAAAAAAAAAAAACATACATAAATTTTTTTAATAATAATCTATTAATTTGATAACTCAGCATTTTAAATAAGTTTTAACTTTGACCAGAGTTCCTAAATGATGCCTGCAAATATGTTTTAAATGAGTTAAACATAATCTAAATCAGATATCAATACATGTTATCAGTTTGATGGACCCTTGGACCTTTAGTTTTGTTGCATCTCCCTCACAAAAATAAATAGAATATACATTAGCTCAATGAACTTCTTTTAGTTATCTATTAACTGGTCAAGAATTCATTTGGTTAGAGAAGATATGTAGCAATAGAAGCCTCTAATGTATAAGTGCTTGAAATTTCTTCACCATCGGATCATTTTGAAGGTACCAAGATAACATTGTCCTTGGTGTTGTAGGCAATATTGGATTTTCAATGTGGTGATTTAAACCTGTTATTGAGTACATAATCTACCATACAACTTCAATGGTGGTTTCCCAAAGAAGAATTTGAACATCATGATGATTGTATTTTTCATGAAGTAGATAAAATATGGATGCTTTACTAATTTGCTTTTATTTTGCTTTGATTTATAGTTATTCTGTAAAAGACTATCTTCAAGCATTTTTTTTCCTCCAAACACCATCTCCATTAAAGAGTTACGTGCTTCAATTCTTCCCCTGATATCTGTATTGCATATATTTCAGGGGAAGGTTCCCCTTATTCTTGCTATAAGTTAATTTATAGTTCTAGATGTCTATAATTAATATTATCAAGTTTAACAATTATATAATCTAGCATTTAATATATTAGGAAGTCAAAAAGTCATCTTAATCAAATTAAAAGTCATATAGAGACCAGAAATTTGCCTTTGTATTCATTAGCAGTAGCCTAAGAGTCATCTTTGTAACTAGATGAATTAGAGTTTTGTTATGGACAAGCCACTGAGAGCCTCTTGTATCACTCCATTATACATGAATGAAAATCCCGTGCTTCCTACTAAAAGTTCTTTATGTTACATCTTGTTTCCAATATTTTTTCATGCACCCAACAAAGTATCTTATTAGCCCCAATTCACCCAAAACCCTCTAAACTCTGTCATTTCTAGTACATAGGTCCTACTTCTTGATTCAATTCCTCCATGCGAACAAGTTTTAGTGCAAATATAAATAATATTACCTTCAACTACATGCCCTAGCATTAATAGCAAGAGGTATTACTTTAGGAACCTTCAAATAAAGACTTTTCATTTCACAAGATTTGTGGGACTTAGTCAAAGGTGGTTATGAAGAACCCACAAATCAAAAAGTTTTTGCAGCATGGACTCAAGCAAAACAAAAGGAGTACAAAGAGAATAAAAGAAGAGATGCAAGAGCTTTACTTCTCATCAAGGGGTAAGCAAAAGTATATTCTCTATAATTATAGGTTCAAATAAATCTAAAAAAAAAGGAAGTTCTAAAAAAAAAGGATCTTCAAGGCTCCGATAAAGTTGTCTCTACTAAGCTTCAATCCTTTTGATAATTTAGTAATGAAAGATCATAAGACAATCAATTTTTCTTTTTTGCTCTAGAGCTATTGGAATTATTAATCAAATTAGAAGTTATGTTAATGCCATTTAAAATAAGAACATTATTGAGAAAATTTTATGAAGCTTGTCTGCCAAATTTGATTGTATTATTGCTACAATCGAAGAGAAAAAGGATCTATTTATTCTCACCTTGCATGAACTAATAAGATCACTTGAGATGAACAAAGAATGAATTTTAGTTCAGCCTTTAGAACAAGTATTTCAAGCCAAGCTTACTCCTAAAGACAAGAAAACTTCAAGTACAAAACATGAAGGAAAAAAGCTCATTTCAAAGAAAAGATTGAGAAAAATAGAAGTGCTCTTCTATGGAAGCCCAAGGCAAGGAAAATGCAGATAGGATCAATCCAATTAAAGAAATGGTAATACTAATTTCTAATGCTTTATTTGCAAAAAAAAAAAAAATCTAAACATGAATCTAAATCCTATTATTATAAATACAAACGATTTCTTAAAGAGATTTTTGGTTCAAAGATAAAAAAGAGCAAAATGAAACAAACTTTTCTAAAAAGGATGATAGTAAACAACTATTTTACTCTTATATAAATTTGCGATAAGTGTCGCAAGATACTTGATATTGGGATAGTAGACGCAGCAATTATATGAGAGGGAACCAACAGTTCTTCGTCTAACTAAATTAAAAGACTTTCTTTTTATTCAAAGTTGGACATAACAAACTACAATAAGTTGAAGGTAAATGAGTAACAACAGTCTACACTCAAGGAGGTTTGAAGGGACTTATCGATGATGTTTTATACAAATCTTGATTAACTCAAAGTTTACTAAATGTCAGACACTTGTTACAAAGTAGATATCTATACAGCAAGATGAAGATAAAGGAGTCACAATAGTCTACACAAAAGTAGGAATGAAGAGACTTATTCATGATATTTTATACATTCTTGGATTAACTCAGTTTACTAAATGTTGAACAATTATTGCAAAATAGATATCTACTAATCTTTTGACGGTGAATGCAAAATTCTTGATGAAGACGTTATGATGATGCAAAAGAAAGTATTTCCTCTTAATATGATAATCAAATAAAACCTTGCTTTAAAAAGTGAAAAGATTGATGAGTTATATTTACGACACTTGAGGTATAGTCACTTAAATTACAAAGGGCTTAACTTGTTAAAAGAAAAGAATATGGTTCTTAGCTAGGCTTCCATCGTTTACAAAAGGAAGCAAATTTTGAGGGTTGCATCTACAGTAAAGACAACATGAAGAGCACGTGCTTCTCTTGAAGTTGTGCATGGAAACAATGGTGGTCATACAAGGATGCCTATTTTCGATCAAAAATGATATTCCTTTCTCTGTGTTAATGATTATAGTAGGATGTTTTGGGTTTACTTTTTTGAGCAAAAATCAGAAGTCTTCTCTATCTCCCCCCAATTCAAGGATTATGTTAAAAGGCCCAGTGGTCACCAAATAAAAACTCTAGAAAAACATCAAGAAGGCAAATTCATCTCTACTCTATTTATATACCATTGCAAGGATAAATGCATTAAGAGGCAGCTAATGGTAGTACGTATCTATGAAAGAAAGGAAGGAAGAGTATATATATATGAAACTATAAACTTGATAAAAGTCGCTAAAAAAAGGAAGGAAAGAAAGAAACAATTTATTCTCTTTATAATCTTGAACTATTCAAAAATGATGAAAACAAACGGTTTTTTTTTTTTTTTAAAGAGCACGCAAGTCATAGATTTCATAATCGATCTTAGTAGATGAGACTGCATGATACATTTCTTAAAATGGACTAGGAATATTTGGATTTTCATTTTCGTTTTTTCAGAATCAAATAACTAGGTTACGCTCATGTAATCCTGAAGTGTGTTCAAATGGAGCCTTGCCCAGAAATGATGTCTTTGAATGAAAACCCAAGTATAAATTTTGAAATGCTTACCTTTCATGCATACCATTCCCAGCACGGGACCGCGGGGGGCTGATGTGGATTCTATAGCAGATATTAGCCTCATGGTTGTGTGTGTGAGAGAGAGAGAGAGATTCTATAGCAGATATCAGCCTCATGGTTGAGAGAAAGAGAAAGAGATTCCATGGCAGATATTAATTAGCCTTACGGTAATAACCAATTATCTCTAACAATCTCAAACCATAACAAAAGAATCAAGTCAACACCATGAAAAGCACTTACAAAAGCTCGATCCATGTAGCCATGCATATATCCTCATGAAGGCACCCAAGCGGAAGCAAATACCACGTTGTGCCCCTTCCAAGTGAGTACCAAGTCTTCCTCTTCCTTCTTCAGCCCCCACCCCGCGAGTGCTGGTCCAGCATCCCCTTCACCTCCCCCACCGCCTCCTCGCCGATCCCCAACCCCCGAAACCCCGCCACCCTCATCCTCTGTGCCCACCTCCCTTGGGTTCCATCCGCTCCACCCTTTGCAAGCCTTCATGGGCGATCACGTTCTCTATCTTCCAGCACACCCCGGTCTCGTACCACCGCCGCTGCTCGCTCCCCTTGGGAAGAAATGTATCCACTGCATCATATGGTATCCATAGATAATTGAAAACCGATCTTAGCCTTCCAACCACGTCGCTCGCCGTGAAGTCAGCGTCCTCCTCCACCAGTGTAACCAAAGTAGGCCCGAGACCGCGCAGCGCCTTAAGGAACATCGTCCGAAGGGATGTCGACGAGCTACAAGCGGTCTCGTCGGGGATGTAATGCAGCATCATTTGGCAGTTGACGATGAGGGCCTCGCCTTCGGAGGCCAGCTGTTGAAGTCTCAGTTGCTCGATGAGGTTGTCGAACGCGTCGGACGGATTCGAAGGGATCACTCTGAATTCCATCGTTACGTTTTTTAACCTTGCGAAATTGGCCAGCCTTGCACACAATTCATCGTAAGGGAGGTCTAGAATCGGCGGCGGCATGGTGGTGGTGGTGGTGGTGGTAGGGCTTGGGATGGTGAGCCTTAGGATCGGCGGCCCTTCCGGGCGGCTGGCTAGTATGTCGATGAGGGTGGGGAGCTGCATACAGTGTGTGGTGCTGAGGTCGACGATGTGGACGACGGGGAAACCCTCCACAGCTTCGGCGATGGCCGCGTTGGCTGCGGAGTAGCCAAAGCGGTGCCATGGAGTGAGGTCGACGAAGCTCGCGAGATCGACGGCGGAGAAGCGGTGGGTGTGGAGGGCGAAGTCGGCGTCGGCGCGAGCAGCAGCGACAGCAAGCATCTTGCAGGAGCCTGTCTTGGAGGCGCGGGTGATGAGGGCGTGGAGACAGGCGGCGGTGAGGCGCTGGTTGGAGTCGCCGTCGGGGGGTGAGATGTTGTGGAGCACCCACAGGAGCTGCTGGGCGAGGGTGGCGTCGTTGGCCTCGATGGCGTTGGCGCAGTGGACCAGCAGCTGCTCCATGCATCCGGCGGTGCTGTTGAAGCTGCCAAGGGACTTGGCGGAGGTCGGGAAGCTGGGCCACGGCCGCGGCCGGTGGAGGGGGGCTTTGGTGTGGTCAGGTCGAAGCACAGTCCTAGCCCATCGAGGTCGAGTGATGGTGGTGGGGGAGGTGCACTCTCTGTGAATTGCATCATGTGAGATGAGAGAGAGGGGGCACGAAATACAACTCCTACAAGTTTAGCTGTAGGTGCGTGGATTTGGTATTTGTACTGAGAATATATGGAGGCCTGTGCATTTTGGGATCTCTAGTCTTGGAGGAGAGAAGAAGAAGGGAATGATGCATCCCAAAGCCCCAAGCGGGACTTGTCTTTGAGTGAAGGAAACCAGTAAATGTCCCTGAGTACAAGATTAGTTCATTGGAGAAATAAAAGAACACAAGGGACTTGGTTCTTAGCTGTTCATGTGCGTATGTGAGAGAGAGAGAGAGAGGGTTCAATGGGTGACAATTGATCATGTGGACCGGATGGAAGGAAAGTCACGGCACAGAACCATGGTTAAAATTGGCTTGAGAAAAGACTTTGGATGGAGTAGAAGCTAAGAGAGAAAATAGAGGCTGAGCGAAAGCTGAGGGAAGGGGCGAGTGATCGAAGATGTGGACGCTCGAGGATTTGGGTTTGATTAGGAAAATGGCTATCACTGTCAGTAGGATAGGAAGAAACCAAATCCTAATGGGGCTTGCAGTTAGGGCCTAAACATTAAAAGAGGTGATGCTTTTCCTTATCATAAAAAGAAGGTAGGGCATTTGGTAAAAGAGCATTGAAAGGCTTCCAAGGGTCGGCTGTGGGAATGGATGGGGATGAAAAAAGAAAAAGGGGGATAAATGAAGAGAATAAGAGAGGAAAAGAAGCAACAAGAGAGAGATTGCTCCTGATGATGGATGGTTCGGTCAAATTTGAAATTCCAAGATTTAGTAGCATTAAATTTGTGCTTAAGAAGTTAGAAAATGCATGTTGATGAAGGATGGGTGCAATATCACTCTTGAAAGTTAAAAAAAAAAAAAATGTTCTACCATAATGATGAATGAAGAATTCTCCAAGAGGGATAAAATGATGACGGCTGATCTTTATCTCATGCTTGATGAATCTGTCCTATGTAATATTTCTTTGGGGACCACCATTAAGGGATAAGTTAAGAAGCATGTACGAGGAAAAATCTATAATAAAAGATATTTTTCTTTGAATAAAGTTGTCCACCTTAAAGAACACGAAGGAGATTCATTGCAAGAGCACCCAAATGATTTAATACATTGAACAGTAATTAACAAGGTTAAGGTTTTGATCAAAGATAATGAGAAAGCAACCATGTAGCTCAGCTTAGGCATCGCCACTTTCTTTAGTAGCATCTACTAATTTGGAAGTTAATTTGAAAGACATATTTTGACTCAGATATTTTTATAATGCCCCTAATAATCAATGAATGACATGTACTTTTTCCTTACGTGGATCCTATCTCAATAGAACTTGATGATTTAATAGGCCTACACATGCATCTTGCTTAATTTTACTGTATATCGAGAGTGACTTCATATATTACTTGACATAAAATAGATAGTGAATTTATTTGTCATTTTTTGAACCTTTTTCATGACTCTATAGAAAATTTGATAAGCTAATGATTTTCTTCTATGTTTCAAAATACATTAACTAACATGTTAATTGATCAATTACGATAAATTAGATTGGATTTTGTAATTTTTCTTCTACAGTATCTTGATATGACATGAGCATGAAAGAAATTTAAGAATCCATTTTCTTTTTATAAGATCTAAAAATAAATTAGAAATTTTAGCTTTTTGACCCAATATTATAGAATGGATTTTGAAAGATACCAAAGATCTTCCTTCAACTGTACATATGATTTTCATTGAATATGGCTTTCCATATAATTCTATATGCATCTATGAGATCGAGTATAGAACTTCGTTTACTCACTTAAATTGATTATTCGTTTCCTTCCTTTTTTTCTTGCTAGATTCATGGGATGGTATGATAATAAACTTTAATCGTATGATAGATCGCAACATGAATTCAATGGTGTTGGTATTGCTGACTGAGAAGGCTCGACTAAAGAATAGTTAGGCTTCAAGTAGCACATTGATAACAAGAAAAAATCATTAGAGAGATTTGACAATACATGGTCAAGATTTAAATCTAGAGATTTGCTATGGGTTTTCAGGGCATGTAGGTAGCTAGCCATACGGACAATGCGAAAAATTGAGTTTGTCAGATAGAGAGAGAGCGCGGGGGATCAAGAGCGCCCCGGTAATAAGTTCAGTGCAGCGTTTTAAAAATTGAATCGGATCAGCCGATCGAATAGGTTCATATCGAAAATCGATTTTCAGTCTGGTCTGATTTTATTATTAAAGTTAACTTTTATATGATCCGATAAAAATCAAAAAAATTCATTAAACCGATGAGGTTTCGAACCGATGCAATCCGATTTTTAGACATTTTAATTTTTATTTGAATTGATATTTATAATTTATTATTTTATATTATTAAATTAAAAATTAATTATATATATTTGGTTCGATCAAATCGATTTATCTTGTTGATTGATCCATGATTCAAATGTTAAATTAGTTTGTTGTTTGATCCAATTTTTAAAATATTAATTTAGTAAAAAAATATGTGATATATAAAAATAATATAATAAATATGCATTAAATGTATAAATTAATCATGTATCCATAATTTGCATGAAAAATAAGTTTTTTTTTCTAAAATATTAATTCGGTGGCAGGTCTAATTACGGGGCAGAGTCTTAACCCTAGGCAGAGAGATGAAAGCTAGGGCAATCAGTCACGACAGTGACCCTTTGTTATTTATCCACGCAACTTCCAAAACTTGTCCACCCTTTAACTTTCTTTCTCCATCATCCTTGCATTAAATATATATCAGCCACCCAATCTCATGTGCCGTGCACTAATGCAATTCTTCCTGTCATGCAGCCTAAGGGACAACGCTGATGAGATCGCTATGCCCCACATGTGCCACATCATCAGGTAAATCGTTTAAATGTATTGCAACTCCGTGGACGGACGAGGGTATTCAACACTACGCCCCACATCAATAATTGTACCGATGTCTGCCTAACGACACTAGATGATTTCTTACGGTACGTAACATTTGGATGCTAAAAAATTATATATAATAAAAATATAATTTTTTTATAAAAATTTTTATTATTTTTTATTTTTTATTTAAAAATTAAAATTTATTTTATTTTAATAATTAATATAATTTTTGAAATACGGTAAATAAAAATAAAACTATTTCCTAAGAGAGCATGAAATACGAATTTCAGCGTACGAATGTTTGATCGAAATATTGATTTCTAGGAGGTTCATCATCGTTTTTTTTTTTTTTGCCTGATTAAAGAAATAGAATAGAATAAGCCAACAAAAAATAAAGCATCCAAACACTATAAGAAAAGGTTTTTACAGTAAAAAAAAAAAGTATTACCATGTATATGGTAAGGAAACTAGACCAATGGCTTATTAAAATATTAAAAATATAAGTAGACCTTAGAATTTTTAATCAAATTAAAAGTGATAATGTACATTTAAAATTATATATTATGTATAAATATATTTTTATACTAACACGTTAAAAAAAAGGAAAAAAAAAAAACTCACCGACGTGGTTTGTGAATAAATATAGTTTCTTCCGTTATGTTAATTATTCTCCCTTCGGTCTTCATCCCTCTGTTATATAACATGGCTCATGAGTAAGTGGCCGCTACATTACTTCATTAAACCCTGTGTCTTCTTTCCCGTCTCTTTTCACTTCAGTAGCGTAGACAACATCTCAAAGTTGAAAATGAACCTATTGATGTGGCTGATCCAGCGCCATTAGAATAAATGGTAACAGTAGCTAACGGAGGTCCTCCCCTAACCCCTGAACCTCCTTCTTATCCGACATCAGTGTTGGTTTCGCCAAGCATTTGCCTGAAGGACTCCGTCTCCACAGGGTCATTCAACCCTTAGCTCTGTCGAACATCCGGTAAGACCCCGAAAATCTCAACCCCGAGACCCCCCTCGGTCTTGGGGTGCACAAGCATCATCTCACCCCTGAGACCCCATCCGGTCTCGGGGTGAGGTCACTGCATCTCAACCCCGAGACCCCCTCCGGTCTCAGGGTGCACAAGAATCATCTCACCCCCGAGACCCCTTCGGTCTCGGGGTGAGGTCACTGCATCTCAACCCCGAGACCCCCCTCTGGTCTCGGGGTGCACAAGCATCATCTCACCCCCGAGACCCCCTCGGTCTCAGGGTGAGGTCACTGCATCTCAACCCCGAGACCCCTCCGGTCTCGGGGTGCACAAGCATCATCTCAACCCCGAGACCCCCTCCGGTCTCGGGGTGCACAAGCATCATCTCACCCCCGAGACCCCCTCCGGTCTCGGGGTGAGGTCACTGCATCTCACCCGAGACCCCCTCCGGTCTCGGGGTGCACAAACATCATCTCACCCCGAGACCCCCTCCGGTCTCGGGGTGAGGTCACTGCATCTCAACCCCGAGACCCCCTCCGGTCTCGGGGTGCACAAGCATCATCTCACCCCCGAGACCCCCTCGGTCTCGGGGTGCACAAACATCATCTCACCCCGAGACCCCCTCGGTCTCGGGGTGAGGTCACTGCATCTCAACCCCGAGACCCCCCTCCGGTCTCGGGGTGCACAAGCATCATCTCACCCCGAGACCCCCTCCGGTCTGGGCTGAGGTCACTTCATCTCCCCCGAGACCCCCTCCGGTCTCGGGGTGCACAAACATCATCTCACCCCGAGACCCCCTCGGTCTCGGGGTGAGGTCTCTGCATCTCAACCCGAGACCCCCCTTAGGTCTCGGGGTGCACAAGCATCATCTCACCCCGAGACCCCCTCGGTCTCGGGTGAGGTCACTGCATCTCAACCCCGAGACCCCCCGGTCTCGGGGTGCACAAACATCATCACCCCCGAGACCCCTCCGGTCTCAGGGTGCGGGAGCAACGTTCAGTACGTGAACCGGCCTTCGAACCAAACGACAACTTGGGCCACCTGGCGCGCCCACGTGGCCCACCGTGCGCCCGTGGCTGCTTGCGACCATACCTCATAACGGCGTATGGTGCATTGCATGTGTCACTGTGCATGACCATGCCCCGTTACGGAGTACGATTCACTACCACTTGCAACTGTGCGCGGTCATGTCAAGCAACGGCGCGCACCAAATGCAACCGTAGCTGCTAGACACCTGTAAAGCCATATTGACAGGTAACGCAGGACCTCCGGTGCGCACAGTACGACGTGTCGAGCGTCCGTTATCAGAGGTTCCCCGAATCAGCAATCTTCGGAACGGAAAGATGGGTCTCGAGCAGGTATAAAAGCAACCTCACTGTAAGTAGGATCTCTCGAACTGAGTTTTCTAGTTTTCTTCTTCTAGCTAAAACCCTAACTTTAGTCTCTTCGGCTGAGCAGTTCTCGTCTGATCCCAAGTGACTAACTTGAGCGTCGGAGGGTCCCCACCGGAGCATCCGGTCTCCGGGGACTTTTCTTGCAGGGTCCGGAAGGACGTCCGTTTTCCCGGCGCTTGAAGAAGGTGACTTGGCGTCATCAGATTGGCGCGCCAGGAGGGGGGATTGAAGAAAAGAATAGCCTCGAACCTGTTATTGACTTCTTCCTCCTCAAGCTCTTAAACAATGGTGACGACTCGTGCACGAGAGGCCACCGTCAGTCACGCTGGGGGCAGCGTCAAAGGGCTGATCAGCCCGCAGCTGGCCCCTCAGCCCCTCCAGCCGACGCACCTGCACCAGCACCGGTACAGCAGTTCAGGAAGATCGGTTTGCTGCTCTTGCCGCGCAAGTTCAATCCTTGGCCACAATGGTCCAAGGCCTGCAACATCAGGCGGTGATTGCACGGCAACCAGAACCCCTCCCGTCGGTGCCAGGAGTCCCTCAGCCCAGTCAGCACTCAATTCGGAGGAGGTCTCCTGCCCGAGAAGCCTGCCCTCGCCGCACTTCACCTAAGCCTCACCGCCGCGAGGCCTCCAAGCGGCTCCGCTCGCCCTCTCGCCGCGTCAGCGCAAGCGACGGCGTGAGAAGGAGGCGGAGCGTCCCCGTCGGCCTCCCCGCCCTCTCCTCTTCCTCAGACTCTTCGAGGGAGGGGTCCTTCGATGGCGGGTAGCCCGCGGGCGGAGCGAAGACTTGATGAGTACAACCAGCGGTTGGAAGAGCTCAGCCGCCGGATTACCAACCCTCTAGAGACGGACTATGATAGCCGCCCACCGCTGTCTCGCCGCATCATGGAGGAGCCTATCTCCACTCGGTTTCGTCTCCTCAGCTGGACCCTTATGACGGGACCACGGACCCCCTGGACCACCTGGAGAGTTACAAGGTTCTTATGCAGGTCCAGGGGGCAACCGATTCGCTCATGTGCATCGCTTTCCCAGCCACCTTGAAGAAAGCTGCCCGAGCCTGGTATTCCCGCCTGCCGCCGCGAAGTATCGATTCCTTCCGTCAGCTGGAGAGGGCCTTCCTGGCCCACTTTGATGCCTGCAGGAAGATTCCAAGGGTAGCCGATAGCCTCTTCTCCGTCCAGCAAAAGGGTGGCGAGTCCCTTCGGGACTACGTCGCTCGGTTCAAGGAGGCTGCCCTGGAAGTTTACAATCTTGAAGACTCAGTGGCCACTTTGGCCTTGAAGCGAGGGCTTCGCCCGTCTCGCTTCGCGTACTCCCTTGACAAGAAGCCCCGGCTCCTACGCCGAGCTCTTGACCCGGGCCCAGAAATACATTCGGGCTGACGAGGCCGACTCCTCCCGACGCGAGGCTAGTGGGAGCATCTCCAAGAAACCGGCCCGACCGGAACCTGTCGAAGCTCGCCCCAGAAGACCTGAGCCTCCTCACCGGCCAGACAACCGTCCCCGAGCCCCTGCACCAAGAGATGGACCCTACACCCCACTGCTCGCCCCGATATCGCAGATCTTGCTCGAGATTGAAGGGGAGCCTTATCTTCAGCGCCCTCCTCCAATAAACCCGAAGATCCCTCGCAACAAGAACCTCTACTGTCGTTATCACCGGGATCACGGCCATGACACTGACGACTGTCGCCAGCTGAAGAAGGCTATAGAAGACCTTATCCAACGAGGCCACCTGGGAAAGTTCGTCCAGAGGAACAACCCGGGAGTTCCTGGCCCGTCAGCGCCCCCGCCGCCGATGATCGACAATGCTCCAACTGAGAAGACGGTGGCAATGATTTCCTGGGGGGCAGGTGGACCGCCAAGAGGCCGAGAGAGGAGGGGGAGTTAGACTCTGTAATCCCTTTTTCTAAAAGGGACTTAGAGGGGGTAGTTAATGAAAATAATGATAGTGTCGTCGTGTCCATGACGATAGCCAAACACCCTGTAAAAAGAATTTTGGTCGATAGCGGGAGCTCGGTGAACGTTTTGAATTACGATGCTTTTGTTCGCATGAGTTTATCATCTGACCTGCTCCGACCTGTCACCACGCCCTTGATGGGGTTCACAGGAGACTCCGTGCAAGTTGAGGGGGAGATCACCCTTCCTGTTACGGCTGGCACGGCCCCGCACCAAAGCATGGTCCTCATGAGCTTCCTAGTGGTCCGGGTGCCCCTTGCCTACAACGCTATCCTCGGAAGGCCCGGACTCAACCTCTTGGACGCCGTCATCTCTACTAAGAGGCTCCTTGTGAGGTTTCCCGCCAGAGGAGGGGTCGGGGAGATGTGGGGGGAGCAGAACCCGCCCCCACTTTGCTGCCACATGTCTCCAGGTCCGCAGGAGGTGATGCCTGCCCGCGCCAGAGGTGTTGGACCCCCGGGACCTGGAGAGGAGAGGAGAACCGGCTGAGCGTCTACTGGCCTTCCCTCTCGGGGAGGACCCAAGAACGATCCGCATCGGAGCTTCGCTCCCGGAGGAGGCCCGCGATCGGCTCCTCGCTTTCCTACGAGCCAACGATGACATCTTCGCCTGGTCGGCGTCGGACATGCCGGGCATCCCTGAGGAGGTGATCACCCACCGGCTCAACATCAAGCCTGAGTGCCGACCCATTCGACAAAAGAAGAGAAGTTTTGCCTCAGATAGACAGAAGGCTGTGGACGAAGAGGTGCGAAAGCTCTTGGCGGCCGGTCATATCCGTGAAGTGCACTACCCCGACTGGCTGGCGAATGTCGTGATGGTGCGTAAGGCCAGTGGGAGCTGGAGGATGTGCGTGGACTTCACCGATCTCAACAAGGCGTGCCCCAAGGATAGCTTCCCACTGCCCCGGATCGATCAGCTAGTGGATGCTACGTCCGGGCACGAGGCCCTTAGCTTCATGGATGCATTTTCGGGGTACAACCAAATAAGGATGGACCCAGCTGATGAAGAGGCCACTTCCTTTGTCACCGAAAAAGGAATTTACTGCTACAAAGTGATGCCGTTTGGGCTGAAGAATGCCGGGGCAACTTATCAGAGGTTGATGAATAAGGTCTTTGAGGGCCAGATTGGGCGCAACATGGAGGTGTATGTGGATGATATGTTGACCAAGAGCGCCCATGCGGCTGACCACGTCGTTGATCTTGCGGAAACCTTCAGCAACCTGCGCCAATATCGGATGAGGCTGAACCCCCACAAGTGTGCCTTCGGGGTTGCAGCGGGCAAGTTCTTGGGCTTCATGGTGACTCAGCGGGGATCGAAGCCAATCCTGACAAGATCCGGGCCATCCTGGATATGAGGCCCCGGCTAACAAAAAAGAGGTGCAGCGCTTGACCGGAGGGTGGCAGCCCTGAGTCGCTTCATGTCAAGATCAGCGGAGAGATGCCTGCCCTTCTTCAAGGCGCTGCAAGGTCAACGGCTTCGAATGGACAAAGGAGTGCCAGGACGCCTTCGAGGAGTTGAAG